>JABJVR010000016.1:6710084-6738850 GCA_025773905.1 Chitala chitala | reverse complement strand
CCAATCAACCTAACCTGCATGTCTTTGGACTGTGGGAGGAAACCAGAGCACCCGGAGAAAACCCACCAAGCACAGGGTGAACATGCAAACTCCAAGCACACAGACCCAAGGTGGGAATTGAACCCCAGGCCTGGCGACAGTGCTAACCACCACGCCACCGTGCCACCTTCCTCTGTACCATTGACAGATAAAAATTTATAACAAATTAGGACATGTTATGTGAAAAAAATACATTTTAAATTCTGATTTTTCTAGGTCACTAATTAAATTTAAGCACATTTGTGACATTAAGGTCAAATTTTCTTTGTTGCAATAATAACTATAAGGAAAGCAGGGAAAACTGTGTGTTATAACATATGAGAGTTCATGTCAGACTGTTCTTACCAGCTGAGAAAGTAAAATAGGACTTGTGTTGTTTTTTTTTCTTTCTTTCTTTCTGCATGTCAGGAGGCTCAAACCTGTGCATCCCCAGCCTGGCTCAGAATGCCCAGGCAGGAGGATCTGTGGGCTCGTATAACGCATGAACGGTGCTATTAACCCTATAAGGAATCATTTTTACCCGCTAGGGAAGAGTAATTTTTGTCTGCTAAACACTATACAGCAAAAGTGAATGAAAAGCCAAAAAAGGTCCAAAACACACGAATCCTCAAATCTTTGTTAGACCACATGATGACCACAGATCCACCAGTGGGAACAAATTAAGCTAATACAAATGTATTTTATATATATCCATTTATGTAAATAATGAATTAGATTCTTTCTTTAATTCTGAACATTTCACTGCTGGTACTTTGATTACTGAGTAGCCTGTATGAAGCTACAAACCCTAGTTTCTTTGAAACGTACAGCAGCATTAATTTATGAAGTGAAAAGGGAAGCAAAATAAATTATAGTAGTTAAACATGTCTATGCCAGCTGAACAGAGGCTTCGTAAAAGAGCCCAGCTGGCACCCAGGCACACACCATAATTACTGGTGTTTTCTGCCCACCAAATTAGCCATTGGCTACATGATGTTACATCTTCGGCAGTGACAGCACACTTTCCCGGTTGAGATTCCACTTCTTTCACCCCCTGGCTAATATCAGTCCCAAACTTATTATTCAAACAGTCTACAGTCGCTCCTGTGAGTCGAGACCATACTCACTTCTGGTCACCAGTGAACATTATCTGACAGAAAAATAAACAACTTGCAAAAACTGTTACTAAACCTGCAGGAACTGAATTGAGTGACTACACATATTTTTCATACATCAAATTTGTAACTGGGGTAGATTTAAAATATTTACTAACTTATTTTTTGGAGAGCTATCAATGTCAGTAAATGATTACCAGAGAAACATGCTTCTGTTGATAAGAAAATAAAACAGTTCAACTGTTTTTTTTATGAATGAATGCTCCTTTCAGTAACGCCTCAATAGCAACAATAGTTCAATGCAAAAAGGGTCAGTCTGTCCAAGACAGCTCATCCCTGTTGAATTTTATTGCTGCACTAAAGGCAAGAGGTGAAGACATGTGTTTAGACAGAGTGTTCAGTCATTTCCGTTAAAAGTGGCTTCATAGATAATTTATTGACCCAGATTTTTGAACTCTTTATCCCCTGAAGTGCATGAGTGTGTTTTCTATTTCTAGATAATTTCTACAGGGGTTGTTTCCCCCACCAGCTAAAGACCCAGTTCTGCGTCTGCACACTGAGCTTAATACATGTATAAATAACACTGCACTAATGCACACACAGATGCATACATATCTTTGGTACTGGTATCTCTTCACTTAGCTGAGTTTATGCAATTTGAGAGTTGACAGCAGCAATTTTAAAGGAAATTAAGAAAAAATCCATTATTGTAATTAAACTAATCAAACTCCTTGAATTGACTAAAGTCGCATTCCTGCACCTTTGATTTCCTGAGTGCTTTCAGATTTAATAACCCCTAATTTAAGAAGCTACATCAACAGCTATGAACAATGCACAGCTCCACATTCCACAGCATTCAAGCCTGCATTATTCAGACATTTTCAGTCCTAAACTAAATGCATTATTACAAATTCATTGCATTTAAGCAGGAACTGTATAAAAAGAAAACCCTTGCTTTTGTAGGTATTGTGAAAAAAACACACAGTTCAATAACTAAAAAAACAAAAATTAAACAAGTGCATTGTGGGGGTTTTAGAGAAATGATAGCATTCACGTAAGTAACCTTACATCCACTGGCAATTTTGCTGTAGCATTAAAATTCTTTTTAACTGGAGCTAAGAGACACTAGATATCAAAGTGATTGGTACTGCAATACGTTTAGCACTTACATGTATACCCATTCACTTAGGATCTTTAATGAGTCTCGATTACAACAGAAAATGTGTGTACATACTGTGGCATCCAAATATTATTATATCCCTTGTGTACTTTGAAATGCTAACGAATGTTTATAATGGTCAGTTGGTACTTTTGCTGTAAATGAAGACACGGATGATGCAGATTAGCCATCTCTGTGCTGCAGCAGCACTTGTTCCACAAATGACCACACATTAAAAACCACAATGATTGTTGTTGTGTAATGATGCAAAACAGCTGCGTGCAGATTCCTTGAACCAGCTCTAGAAGATCCAACATGTAATTTCTTGTTGTGGCCATGACATGCAATCATTTTCTGTATGTGGCACATTTGCATCAGACTTGATTCTTCAGTCGTTGCCTTCACTGTTGAAACTTCATGCTGAAGTGTGATTAGCATAGACTCCTCAATCTGCCCACTGTCTCCACTCTGCATCTTAACCACTCTTTACACATTCTGAATGACGACGCCGGCCTCTTCCTTCTCATCCTCTCATCAATCTCTGGGAGAAAAAGAGTCCTTTTTCACTTAGCAAATGTCCCCCAAGGAGGGACGTGTCACTCAAAGGGGGAAAACCTGTCCCCAGAACTTCAGCTGCCAGATGCCCCCCTTTTCCCCTCTAAGTTGCATAGCGATTAGTGATGTCACACAGTGTCACACAATGTCACACAAAGGGCCAGACCTACTCAGAGGTCAGCTTCACTCAAGCTGATGAGAAGTGGAGGGATTTTCTCCTCTTGGTCATTTGAATGTGAGAAAGCCCAGCTGGACAATGGAATCAGAGAGAATGGACCCTGGCTGGGAAAGTGTCTCATTGACAACGGACTAGCTGCCTCAAAGCCCACAGAAACGCCCCTCTCCCACCACCTCCACCAGGACCTTTGCCTACCAAGGCACAATGGTATTTTTCTTTGCCTACCAAAGCACAATGGCATTTTTCTCACAACAAACCATTGCAGTAATGCCCCCCACATTCCAAACAAACAGGCAGAGGTAGTGAAACACTCATTTTTATTATTTTACCGAAAACAGGTGTGAACAGAGTTCAACAGAATGGCACAACTAATGAAGCATGAAACGTCAAGTTCATGCAGTGCTCCAATCAGGAGTGTGTCTGCATATTCAGAGCTTACCTGGCTTATCAGGCCACAACCGTCAGATGTTCTGCAGCTTGGCCTATGGAACACTTCATATTAGGCACTTTCTGTGGCTGCAGTAACATCTTCGCTGCTTAACTCATGTTCTTTCTCTTGTTCAGTTTCCTGCGAAGGAAACCTTTTCCACATAACCATATGTGCATGAAAATGCTTTATAAGAAGGGATCTAATTACTAAACTGAAGTTAAAAAATAAAAATAATAATAATGCTATAAACCAGTTCCTCTCATCTCATTTGAGGTGTCAGTGCTCAGCAGACAGCTCCTCCCCCCACGGGGGCCTAGTGTCCAAGCTCAACATGGCTCACATCCATCTTTGCTGACGGATCAAAACTGAGGAGCTGCTCAGTTTATCACAGGCTGTGTTGGACCTGTTCTTCATTTGAAAATCCAGCAAATATGCTACATTAGGCATGAAATATTCCGTTCCACTATACACAGTAAAACAAAAAAAGTTAATAAAAGAAAATTCCTGTTTGAAATACAAAGATAAACCAATTAACAATAATGTCATATTTCAGCCATTTATTACCTCATAGCAGAGAAATTCAGTAAAACTGTTGCAGACAAAGCATGTTCTTGGGGGGTATTAAACTAGTTCAGCTGCTTGGCTTTAAATAGGAACATTTTAGTTTCATTTAACTGTGCCTAGATTTGACACCATAAAAAGGTAAAGCAGTTGAAAAATGAATGAATCAATGAATGAATGAAATACATTCAGCAATCACAAAATTCAGGGACAGTGCTATGTTTGTTGTGTCTTTGGTCATGTTAGCTGATGTTTAGTCTAACTGCCAAACCAGTCCAACACTACAAAATGCATTAAAAATATAAATATAAAAACTCATGCAATAGATAACAACAGATGCTGGCATCAGTGCACAAAGCTGAGGGTCAGTGCCTCTGTCTGTGCTTCTAAACCAGCACTCTCTAACCGCTAACCTGTGCACCCCTAAACAGAAGCTTGACAAACGATCCTGTAAATAAAAAACATTTTGTTTGCATTTTTGTATCAAGTGTCATGCATTCATTCACACTTAAATTTAGTTTGTCCAGATGTCTAAAACTTTCGAAGTGTGACTTTAGATTCAGACGGTTTTATATAATGTTTTATCACTGTCCTTTATTGACCAATAAATCTCATTGGCCATTGTTAACACCGATGCCAGGTTGGCTCATGATGCAACATTTGTTCCTATGTAGCCCTCATACTAGAGGGTTACATAAAGGTTGTAAAGTGGTGTCCCCCACCACTCTACTAGTCTTTGCAAACTGTGTCTCTTGCGCAACTTCACACCTATATTCATTTATGAGCCTATTTTCTTTCAGTGGCTTCAAGTTTAATTTACCTACCCTTTGCAAAAAGGCAGCAGTTACATTCAACACACAAGCCCCTAGGCTGGCCTGAAATGGAATGCCATTATCCAGATATACATGGAAGAAAGCTTTACTAGTTGCAGATTCTCAGTTAAGCCCATTTACAGTTTGTCATAGTAGCTACAGATGTATGATAAGTCCACCTTGCCAAGGAGGATGCACCTTACACCTGTATTTTTGCAGTTTTTCACTCCTCAGGAGGATGGCATGACTCAGCTGTGCATTTGAGTGTAGAGTATCACAGCTGGGCCACAGCCCGCCCTCCCAGGTCTGAAGCGAGGCCTGCAGTCATTACTGTGGTCAGGTAGCCTGCCGCACTGAGCTCTTGTAATGGGTCTGCTTACTCTGAGGTCTGTGGACACAGGCCTCTTTGTGACGGCATGTAATTTAGCTCGTGCCTACTCATATGACCTGCCAGAGTGGCCGCATCACTGCTGAGCCTAACACCGGTCATGAGGGCAGCCAGCTTGAGGGCACCCACGACTAGGCTCTTGCCATGACAATGCAATGGATGACATCAGGACTTGAGGGTGTGATCCAAGATCAACAGGAGCATGCGTGCCAGCAGAACCCTAACAGGTCATAAATCACCCAGTGGAGGAAGACTGCACAGCTGACAGAAAGCTAAGACGCCTAGGTGACTGACAGTCTTCGTGCACCCATTACAGTAATCTCTCTGAGTAATTATGGAGAAACCACTTACGTTCGATGGAAATCACCTTAAGGGTAGTGGAGAGAAAAGGCAAAACATCCAATGCATTAAGCATCCACAGCTCTTATTTACCTCACACCATACATTTGTGCTATTATTTCCATGAAGGTAACTCCGGTTTTTAAATAATTCAGTTCTTCCTGTGGTCAAGCTTTAACTCTGCTTGGGTTTTTCTTGTACTCTACCAACAGCTGACAGACAGTTAGCTTAAGGAGCGTATGTTCATAATTCAGTTAGGATGTCTTGTTGATGTTCTCATTTTTTGAAGCCTCTAAGGGTTTAATTTTATTCCATTGTAAAGGCTGTTTCTCTGGCCTGGAGTCAGTGCTGCAAGAAGCCTTGTTGTGAAGCTCGTTAACCTTATGGATGGAATGAACTGAACTGCTAACATGCGCCCTGAAGCGCAGCATTGGGACAGATTGGTCAGTGATGTCGCTTTTCCTATTGTTCAGACGCAAGTGTGATAACGTTAAGCAGAGAACAGATAAAATGTAATGGAAAAGTAATGATTTACAGTTGCCTACGGACACACACACACACACACACACACACACACACCAAAACACCACATTTTCATTACTATTTTTGTTTGCCCATAACATTTTAATGATTTGGATAATCAAGAGCAGGTTAATACTAATACTAAAAGTTCAACCTCTTAATCTTTTTAATAAAAAATGGCATGAAGATCTAACAAAAAAGAAATAGGTAAGTCAATTGTACTTTTATATGAATATTAGAAATTGTACACTAATATCATTTGAATTCCAGTGAGAAATAAAAGCCATATTTGAGCTCGTACAATGCAGTATTTATGATACAGCCAGTACTCGGCCGATTTCGGCAACATAAGCAAAGCCTTTTGTTTTCTGCCTGAAAAATTAGAATGGCACCACTAAAGGCAGTAGTGACCCACTCAGGGGTACTGGTGCCATGTGCTGTGCCACCTCACAGCTTACTGGGCACGCCCAGTAGAACAACAGCTCTTACAACAACGTTATATAGTGCAAACAGGAAATGGGGAAAAATACAAAACACATTAATATGTCATTTAAAAAAGGACATACACCGATCAGTCACAATAGTATGACCACCTACCAAAACAGCCGTGACTCACTGAGGCATGGACTCCACTAGACCTGTGAAGGTATGATGTGGTATCTGGCACCAAGCTGTCAGTAGCAGATCCTTTAAGTCCTGTTAGTTGCGAGGTGGGGCCTCCATGGATCTGACTTGTTTTTCCAGCACATCCCACAGATGCTCGACTGGATTAAGATTTGGAGAATTTGGAGGCCTGAGTCAACGCCTTAAAATTGTTGTTGTGTTGCTCAAATCATTCTTGAACCATTTTTGCAGTGTGGCAGGGTGCATTATCCTGCTGAAAGAGGCTACCGCCATCAGGGAATACCGTTTCCATGAAGGGGTGTACTTGGTCAGCAACAATGTTTAGGTAGGTGGTACGTGTAAAAGTAACATCCACATGAATAGCAGGACCCAAGGCTTCCCAGCAGAATATTGCCCATAGCATCAAACTGCCTCTGCTGGCTTGTCTTCTTCCCATAGTGCATCCTGGTGCCATCTCTTCCTCAGGTAAGCAATGCGCAGGCACCCGGCCATTCACATGATGTAAAAGAAAATGTGATTCATCAGACCAGGTCACCTTCTTCCATTGCTCCGTGGTCCAGTTCTGATTCTCATTGTAGGCACTTTTGGCAGTGGACATGGGTCAGCATGGGCACCCTGACACATCAGCAGCTACGCAGCCTTGGTCACAACAGACTGCGATGCACTGCATGTTCTGACATGTTTCTAACAGATCCAGCATAAATTTTTTTTAGCAATTTGAAAATTTTTCCTTCCTTGGAGCACTTTTGGTAGATCCTGACCACTGCAAACCAGGAACATCCCACAAGGGCTGCAGTCTTACATTACAATACATTCCACCCACTGCCAGGTGCCATTTAACAAGATAATAAATGTTATTCACGGCACCTCTCATTGGTCATAATGTTATGGTGGATCGGTGTATGTGTGACTGTTTCACCTCACAATATGTTTTCATTTGCAATGATCACATTTAACAAATTTCTAAAAATGCAGGCTTGCAATGCAATGACACAGAACAACTCCATATAACAGGAGAAACAATTAGGTTTGACGGTGTATCCATCTAACACAGCAACTGAGTCAAGAAATGGAGAGTAAATCCAACTAGTCATTTAAAAGTCATGTTCCTGAAATGCCTGTAGAAATATTGGAAAATCGACCTGTTGTACATGAAGTTAATAAAGTACAGTATACGTGTAATCTCAGACAGCAGCCACATGAAGTCAATGTCTATTTGTCATTTTCTGACATATTAAGCTCCATAAATTTATAGAACTGAACAGGTACAGTTTCTTATCAAATTCAGTTATAGTCTGAATCTGGTTTATGTATCAACCTTGTCCACTCAGTGGGGAACACCTGTTTTTTCACCCTCTGTAACTGACTTCGATACAGAAAAATGTATCTTTTTCTATTTCTGCCCCCCCCTCTCTCTCTCTCTCTCTCTCTCACACACACACACACACACACACACACAGTCTAGCATCGATCACACACCAGAGAGACAGCCCACTCACACACATTTATACACACCAGCACCAGAGGGACATCCTGGTGACCCCGTGGATTCCCTGTACTTGTGTTCACGCCTCACACCTCGGGGCAGCTCTAAAACGCAGGGCCCGCAATATTTCTCACAATCATGTCTTCACCTCCCACAAGCAAAGCAGCGGGGCGCCCTTAGCGTGGGGGAGACAGAGGTTTTCATCCCATTTCAATGGCTCAGGTGCATCATGGAGCAGGTCCTCTCAAGGACTGTGCCAGAGGTAAGACTGAGAATTTCCACAACTTAATTAGGAAGTGCATGATGCAACAATTCGTACAAATAGATTAAACCATCTATCAAGGAAGACCATGCTACTCAAGTTTGTTTAGCCTCTGGGGCACTCGATTGCTGCACGATTGGCTCTACAAGACCAGGAAATGCTCAGAGGATGACATCATTCCTGGAGCTCAATGTAAGCTCCTAAACCCCATAAAACCTTCAGCTTTATTAAGAATCACTCACATATTAGTTCCTCCATATGATTTGTGCAGTCAGTTTATTTGTTCTACATTAAATACGGTAACTGTTTTTCATTGCAGCATTGCTTGATGTATGCTATCTGCTTTATTTGAGAACACTCAAGCACTTTAACACACATTAAAGCCAACAAATTATAGTATTAACTTCCCATTATATGGCTGGCATTAATCTGTACTCTTTATTTGAAATATGCTGAAAAAATATACTGGAGAAAAAATGTTTTCTGATTGTCAGTGCTGATGTGGAGCTAGTGGCTGGTTAACCAAGAACACTGGCTCAAAACCCTTAAGCAGCCAAATACAACAGAAGGACCAGAGTTGTATCGATTCCATCCAAAATAGAAACCATAATACAATGTGTCCTTTGAAAGACATTTTAAAAACTTCAGGAATAAGTAGCCCACGGGTCAAGTAGAATCTCACCCAGCCACAGAAACACACAGAGTCTTTCAGACCCTCGTTCTCACTCACTTCCTGGCAAATCCTGCCTTCCCACCATGGTCAAACCCCACAGGAGGAAAGGGCCCTGGCAGCCCTGGGTTCCTAAATCATTAGAGCTTCCAGCATGACCACTTTTAGGCAAGTGTTCAGTACGGGGTGGATTGTTTCACTATGAAACCAGATCCCACCAGATCCAAGCTATGTGCACAGGATGCTATGTGCCGCTTCACAGAGTATTGACTTTCCAGAATATTATTTCACACACAGTTTATTTACTGTTCTGTGGGAACATTGTATGATTTCTATTTATGCTAAAATTGCCATCCATGTGTATGAATCTGTCTCGTAAGTAAAAATAAAGAGCTACTTTATCTACCAACATGCACTCATTTTACTGGTATACTGTAAATACCAACCATGACATAGATGAGTATTGATCATACTTTTCCCAACTCAGGGAAAAGCAGTAACTTTTCATTTTAAGAATAAGATGTTTTAACTTATCTAGCATACTAGAATTGCAAGCATTGCTACAGTATAAATCCCCCGTTGTCAGGACAAGTGTGATTAGTCCCCTGATTGAGGGACTCCGGTCTTTACCTCAGTGGGCTTATCCTGTTGTCTGGAAACTCTAAGTGGATAGTGACTGTTCAGGTTCGAGGCCCAGCAGATCCCCTGTTAGTTATGTGTTTAACACCATTGCTGTATATGTGCTATTACCGTGTGGCTGAAAACAACATGTATAGAATGTGAGCTGTGTGGAAGGAAAGGATCTCTTTGACATACACAAAAAATAAAAAGTGTGCTACAGTCTTACAGACGTATTTCCTTCAAGGGGTGGGGGAGGATACGTATGTTGCTACTGTTCTATTGTTCCTTGTAAGAGGAGGGATTACCCCCACATCACATGTGTCTGTCTTGTAGTGACTGCAGGCTGGTTTCTGTTCGAGTCTGTATGATTAATGTGACTTTGAAAGTGCACAGGACCCCAGGAGGGAGGAGGCGATGTCTCTGGTGCTGCAGACTGACTGGGATGTTCTCTACAGTCAGGAACATGTATTGCTTGCTTGCCCCAGACATTCACTTTGACTCAGTCTAAAGTGTTAGAGCAATGTCTCCTTTCAGAAAATCTACATACACAACACTCATAAATGTCAAAAGCGCAGCATCATGACTTAACCCCACCCACCAACCACACACATATTCACATGCACACACAAACCCTCCCTTTCAGAATGTCAAGGGGTGCCACAAGCCAGAGGGAGCCCAGCTCTCGTTTGCATTATCTGGCACAAAGCACGATACACATAAGAAACGGGTCACCTAGGGGCGACATTGTGAGGCAAATAACCCAAACAGCAGCTCTTCTTCATAAGAAAACCCCTTGTTCTGCTGGGGGGATGGGCTGGGGGGTTGTTCTGAGAGAGGGGTGGAGACTATCTATGCCCTTTGGTCTTTATATCTGTGTAGTCATGTATTGAACCCTTGTTTAATGAACTACCAGAGAGCTAATTCTGTGTCCTCCATCACAAGCAAAGCAAGAAAACAAACACAGGCTGTATTTCCTCTTTCTCAGTTTGTATGAGCATTTTCATGTCCCATATATATCCAGGAGACTATGAATATATTTGAAAACACAAAATCTGATGGAGAAATTATGGGAACAAAATTTCACCACTTAATGACCAACATTATTAGATACTGATTTGTTTTATTGTTAGCCTGCTAAAGAGCAACATATAAGTAGTTAACAGATGTTGAGAACATGCACAGGAATGGGACCACTGAATGTGCATTAGCTTGTGGTCTTTCTGCAGTTTATCCCTGATCTTAGCAGGATACATTTGGCACAGAAGCAGGATGATATCAGAAAGAGTTCAAACACTTCATCTGCAATTTTTGTACAAACTGACAAAAAAAGAAAAAACCAGTAGCTGTAGTAGAGCACTTTTTCTCCATCAGTGCTTCTGCCTTGCAAAGACACCCCTAAGAAGAATATTTTTTTTAAACCATGGAAGTGAACCAAGAGAGACATGTTATCTTCTGCTGGATTTCTCTAGACTCCTGCTGCCAGGTGTCCTCACAGGCGACACATCCTCACTTCCCAAGGAGATGGTTAGGAACCCATTCTCAGAGGCTCTGCTGTCAGAGTGACAGTGGGGTGGGCTTCAGCATCCCATCTGGGTTCGCAAACACCCGCAGAATATCCTGCGTCACATTCCTGATCTCATTGCTCACCTCTGCTTCTTTCAGGAGAAATTAAATTTAACGGAAAAAAACATGCAATTAGCAAAAACAGTATCAAGAAAAATACTCTAATATGAGACTGACAGATGCATATCTCCATCCCTGGTAAAAATGTAAACTGGCATGAATGACCATAGTCTGAACAAAACACTACAATTGTAGTGATGTCTTTGCTCATCATAACATTTCACTCTGGTTTTAGTGTCCTATTCCAAAGATAAGAGGAAGGTGCACTGGTCTGGAGTTTAGAGGTAACCAACATCTGAGAATATTATAATCCACCTGAGGCCAGGAGTCCTCCACAGAGGATAAAGGCAATCAAACCATGAAAACAAGGACAAGCAGTCATCACCTGAGCAGCTCAAAGCTTGTAAATGAGACTCGTAGTCTTAATTATGAAAAATGTCAACAGTTTTTGAGTTTGATTTTCACACCTTGGCTTTTACTAATGAATCATCACAGCTGCTTAGATGAGAAAACTCATGAAACATGACAGTCTTGTTTTGTTAGGTTATACACATTTCATAAAGGTCGATTAGTTTGGGTCCAGAAAAGGTAAAGGAGAGCATTTTTTATATTTAATTAGACATTTGTTTGACATTTTATTGTGATATTTCCTTGTTTGCAAGTTTGTCTACAAGAGGTTGCTAAATAAAACACACAGAATGTCAGCACAGGCCGCATTGCTCGGTGCGCTCAGAATGACGTCATGCCACAGAAATGACAGCACATGCTGAGTCAGCCCTGCAATTACGGGATGACGTCAGCCAGCAGTGTACATGATTTCAAGCTGCTGACATTTTTCATGACTAGAAACACAGGGATCTGTATGTGTCAAATCCAGCTTACTCTGTTTACCAGGTTAATTTAAGATGTAAGCAGAAAACATCTAAATCCAACCTGGGAAAAAACAATTTCACAAAAAACATGGAAAATTTAGAGAACCTATAATTATTATAGCAAAACAACATAGGTGTTAATACAAAAATGTACCCTTAAACCCTGTAAAAGAAAATAATGATAATGACCTAAAAACACTGGAAATCACAACCCTATAATTTTCAGGTGGCATGGTCTTAATTTCATACACTGGTTTCCCTTGTTCTGCTCCCTGAATCCAGCATTAATGGAACTGCATATACAACAGCATTTGTCATGAAATGAGTTGTCTCTACTGAGATCTTGAAGGCTGCGTGTAGGTAGATTAACGTAGAAGAAACCTGTCTCCTTCCAGATGGCCTACCCTGTACGCGTCTGTCTGGTGGTCTTTTGCTACCATGGAGATGGATGCTCCACTTCTGCTGCGCTCAAACAAATGTGTCTGAAAGCCTCACATGGCACGTGTGTTCTTCACAGCTCAGCATACTCCTTTCACTTACATATCAGAGAGTGTGGAAGTGAGTCTCAGGTGAGCAGAGGACACGGGTACTGGCAGGTCATAGCCCCACCCTCAGCCAGTTCACCTACAGCACCTGGTGGGTGTGCACCCAAACACCCCGTACACTAACAAGCCCCATATGCAAAATAAAATAATAAAAACCAATTCAAATTATTACAATGGAAGTTAAAGGTATAGTATTGGGTAGGGGGCCTCCAGGATGGATACCCAGGGGCCCGCTGGAGTTTTACTCCAGTCCTGGTCCCACAAACACTTTGATTTATCCATTTCTACAGGTCTGTGCCAAAACTGGATAGTTCAGTTCATGACCTCAAAACAAAAGCCGACTTTTTTCTAGACCTCCCAGTATAGTTTGCACTTTACCTAATAATTAGCCTTTCTCTGGTCATGGGCCAAAAACTGCACTATTGAGCCCATGGGAATAGCCACTGGGAATACTGGTCAGATTTTGATCGCTTGACCATGGTAATTATTTGCTTGGCGAGCTGTCTCTCCTGGTGTTTCAGGTGTTGTCAGATTATAATTAAACAGCATTTAGACGCTGTATGACATCAGTGCTCACAGACAGCGGATAGCATGAGCAGTCTCCTGGCACAGACCCGCCCATGTGTAACTGAGTAGGCAAGGAAAAGTGTCACTTTAGATTTTATAACACAGGATGCTGCTGCGGTTTAAGGCAAGGAATCATGACATCCTCCGTGTTAGCTTCTGTGCTCTGATTCATAATTATTTATGTAATATTTCAGAACAGTCCGTGTAGGCTGTACGGTTAGTGGATTCTCATTCTAAATCAGCTTTTAACTGCTTGGTTGAACTGATGGCATGCACAGCAAGTTGCTTCACAGAACTCACTTCATTGAAAGCTAACTCGGACAAAACCTCTACTGGGACCCTCAGTGGCACTGCACATACTTTTTTCAGGGTAGTGTTATTCCTACTCATGCAAACAGCACGAGCAACGAAACCACCATTGTTCCTGTTTAGCATAAATGGAACACATCCACACCTTCTGCAGTAATACTGATGCGTCGCATGTGGTTGTACAAACATGGGCACATTATAGGATCATCTTCATGTTGTGTGCCACGTCACCCGCTTTGCTCTCTAGTGGCAAGTGTTGGTACTGCAAGAAAAACTGATTTCAAGAAATTCTAGACGAGGCCCTAGGCAGTCCAAATATAAGACACAATACATTCTATTTGGCATACCTAGAATGATCAAGTTCTAGTTTTTATTAAAGAAATAACTGATATTAAGAAACAATTTCTTTTGAAATGACCAACATAAGGATCTGAGCAACAAAAACAAGAGTCTCCAAACCGCTAAATGATACCACTCTGAATGCGTGGTTTAAGCATGCTATAAAATGGTAGTCAACAAAAGTACAGTGGTGAGCATAGCAACCAGCAGCAGACTATCATGTTCCAAATAAAATGTTACATTCACAAAAGTCCTCTTTGTTTTGGGGACACCATGTTGCACGGCTAAAGTGTTGCGGAACCAATGTATAAACCAATGTATAAACCAATGTATAAACATTTCATCTGTTAATACAGCCAAAAGAACTGCCAGTCTTGTCAAATATGAAAAACAGACATAAGAGAACAGATTACCACCTTCACCCTCCACCCGGTGAAGAAATAACAATGCGGTTCTCTTCATCTTTAAAGATTTAACCCATGGACTGACACACCTATCCCAACAAAGTGTGAAAGCATACAGTCCTACTGTGGCTCTCTAAGTATGCCGTCTGATCTCAGCAATTTTATAAGAGACCCATGCATGACACGTGCAACAGAACTTCAAAGCTCTAATTACATTATGAGGTTTCTCCAAAGTCTTCACATGTTCCCATTTCCTCTTTTTAAAAGACAGAGCAGCTACAAACTATAAGAAAGCCATGTGTTTTGTATTTGAATAACATACTTGTCAGCTTTTTTTTAAAGGACTCGAATTGTTTCCTAATAGTATGGTTTATGAGGCCAATGCCCAAAGTCTGCATTTGGATATTTCCATTTTAAACTTATCATTAAGGGCTGTTTTCTCTATATTTACTATCTTGCCGTGTGGCATGTGTTTTCAGTTTCACAGACTTTCCAAGAAAACCACTCCATGTCAGACTCGGCCGAAACACACAAAGCCCTGAGCTGTATATGCACACACTTTCCTATTGTTTTGCACTTGATAAAGCAGTATACAAAATTGCTACAGCTTTGGGCAAGCAACTCTGAGAGTGATGCTCCCCAAAACTGCAATAAAAACACCATCCTGGCCAATTTGGTCACAAAGAAACAGGTAAATACATTTTTGGCTGTTCATGGGACAGGCCAAGAATAACTGTTCAGTCAGACTCTTTCTTAGCAGTCAGGATGAATGTAGTCCACTAACAACTGCCTAGTTAGTAACTAACCAAAAAAACATGCACCAAGACTGTTGGTACAAAAAAGTGGTTATTTGTGGAAATGACTGCTAACCAAATAACAGACAGCAGGGTTGAAAGAAGACAAGACAGACACAGCATAGCTCGAAAACACAGACAGGACACAAAAAGCACACGTTTCTCTTCCCCTGTAAGCCAAAGTGTCATGCAGTGGCAGAACTAGAAGACAGACTATGCAGACAGAGGCTCAGGTACTGGAAGATCTGCTTTAGATGCATCCCCAGAAAAATAAATACAGGTATACATTCATGAATGTATACCTATCGTTACAAAAAAAAGAAAAGAGTCTTCTGAGCAATTACTTTACCTAACCAAGAAGATGCTAAGCAAGGAGACAAAACTCCTACTAGGCCTATACAGACCCCCAAAACACAGACAGTCCTACCTGCAGCAAAACCCCCCCCCCAACATGACGAGTAACATGCAAAAAACCATACACGTGTCACAAACACAGAGCCGAGGGAACACAAATCCTGCTGAATGAGCCAATCAGACTCAGTTTGTGTACCATTTTATTGGCTTTATATAGAAACACTTAAAAAAACATGAAGTAGCACCTTACTTAAGTTTCACATTAACTTGTGAAAAACTTTAAATGTCAGAAAAATAAAACTCTTGATACATTTTCAAATCTTGTTTCAGCAAATATAATATTAGAATTCGACCACGAGGTTAAAGGCCCTTTATCATAAAATAAAATATATTTTGTTTTTAAACTTTGCTCCATAAAGTACATTTACGCTCAAGTAACGTCACCTACATATACATAAACAAGTGGTAAACAAAGGTATTAAAATAGAAATACTAAAACTATAGTGGCAGAACAGAATTCTGTAATTTCCACTGGAATCTAAGTCATACAAATGTACGAAAGCATAATTGGTTCCTTTCTGTTTGACTTACTAACTTTATACATTTTATGTTTTGTAATAATATAGAATAAAATATGCTATATATTACAGAATAAAAAATATGCTGGGTGAAGCAGAGTTAAAAGACTTTTTTGCTGAACCTATAAAACTTCCATCCCAACAGAATACTGTTTAATGCAACACACACGGACTGTGGCTAATACATCTGCCCACAGCTGTGTGGTAGTAAAACAATACAGTGTTTGCTGCCATAAGGCCATACTAAAAATAAAAGATTTCAACCTAGCTACAAAAAGTTCACTGAACTTAAATTAAAATATTTGTAAACATCTTTGCAATAAGAAATATAATCTTTCAAGTCAAAAACGAAAAAGAAAAAAAAATACTTCAATCTGTATTATTGGAATTAATATTTAAACCCTTAAACTTTAAACTTGTGGTTTTTTGTTATATATATGTAGGATATGTCTTTGCTCCCAATGCTAAACTAAAGCTGCAGTATCTTTATGTTTTCAAATCGATAAATCCTGATTTTTTCTCTCCCAAAACCCTCACAGTTTTCACTGTTGGCTCTTCTATAAGTACATTCAACCAGTGAAACCTGAAGGCCAATCATGTTAACAGTCTAAGCGACACATAAGTACCTCAGTCATTAATACCATTCCTATCCATGACTTCAATATTTTGTACAATGTACCAGAACTATTAATTACTAAGCTTTAATATTTAGAACATGCACTAGGCCCTAGATATTAAAAGTATTTCTCCAAAGCTACAGTACATTATGAACAAATAACCATGTAACCTTGTAGAGTAGTTGTGGATACTGCAGCTTTGCATACATAATACATACATACATGTGTGTGCATGTGCGCACATTTGTTACTCATGCCTTTGTATTGCAGCCTTCCATCTTAAGAGAAAATGCGAATGGCCTGAGAGACTGCGGTGTGACAGACGGGACAGACGGGCTCGCTGCGCTCACAGATGCGATTGGCGCATTCCATGCAGAAGAGGTTGTGACCGCAGGGCACCAAAGCAGCGATCACCTCACTCTCAAAGCACACTGAGCAGTCCCGGCTACCCTTCCTGCTGGCTCCCGAGGATGTGCTGGAGGTGGAGGAAGCCGACGAGTCAGACGGCCCCCCGGGCAGGGAAGCTGTTGGGCTGTAGCGTGGGAGGCTGAGTGCCCCACCCCCAGGGTCGCTGCGCACACGGCGGGCCAGCGGGTGCAGAGGCGGTGTCAGGCGCGTCTGAGAAGCGGTGCCACTGGACCTTGCGCCAGGCGGAAAAATTGTGGCTGTGGGGCTGGGAGAATGGGCCGCGCCACGGTCATACTGTGACCACAACAGCCCGGGAGGAGTGGGCGTGGGATCAAATCCCGGCGAAGTCTCAAAGGCCACATCAGTGCAGTCGGAGGATATGATGTCATTGCCGTAGACAAACCCGTTGCCATTGCTGTTGGCATTCATGTTTATGACATGGTTGCTGATGGGTTGGTTGTTGTTGTTGTTGTTGTTGCCATTATTGGAGGCAGCGTAGCTCAGCTCTGGGCTGGGGGGGCTGTAGTCGGCCAGTCGTGAACTGCTGCCATTCCCGAAGTAAGAGTCAGTGGAGGCGCTACCCAGAGAGCTGGAGCTGTCGTTGCGGTAGCAGGAAAAAGGCTTCCGGGCAGTGGAAGGCCGGCCCCACAGCCCACTGTGCCCATGCAGATCGAAGCCCACATCAGTTCCATTAGCGTGGAAATCGTTGTCGTCAGCCAGTTCGACCAGCCCGCCTGTCCGCACGGCAATGTGCGCCTCGATCTCCTCACGTGCTCGGTCCACGTTCTCAGGCATGCCTGTCACTTCGAAGACAGGCTCCTTGTCGCGGCTGGGCGTGACGATGTAGGTGTGGGTCTGTTGCTGGATGCGCTTGATCGTGGCCCCTTTTGGTCCCACTACCAGGCCCACCACCCGGTAGGGAACACGCACCTGGATGGTGGTCTGTCCGGGCAGACTGGGCGGTCCAGGAACAGTGCCAGTCCCATTTGCACTGCCATTTTTGTTCCTGGAGGCTCGAATCATGGAGAAGTGCTCTGCAGCTGAGATGATCTCCCTCCTGGCCATAGCTACATCCTCCCTCCTGCCTGTCACCACAAAGACCGGCTCCTCCCCACGCACAGGGGTCTTGATGTACGTGTTGGTCTTTGCTCGTAGGGCTTTGATTTTGCAGCCTATAAGAAGTATAAGTATAGCACTCAATATAGTCTTTCTGTTAACAAATACCCTCCAGCCTTACCAGTACACCTAAATGAATAAAACACCGCTTCGACCGACTGATACACATATTAATCTACCGCAGTTATCAAAAAGCGGACAAAAAGAAACCTGCAGTAGCGAGCCATTGGACCACACCGCTGACATCGCTATAGAAATAACAGATACAGACAGGTAAACACGCTGTCGCAAAACAGAAGTTCAACGTGCTGACACTAGGATAGTTCATAGACTAGCGTGTATCTTAGGAAGCTTTTTATAGCATGAAGTAACAGACCTATTTGTGTGGAGGGAGAACGTTTGAGCAGTTTTATCCCAAAAGTCCAAAAGCAGAATGCAATGCAAAACTGAACACTAAAGTGGTAAATAAACAGCAAACGTAGTCGAGTCCCGCATGTGTGACAAAGCGATGCCGTGTGACATATGACAGACGGCTGTGATGTCCCGTCGCCGTGTTTCCACCCCGGCTTCCCAGATGGAGCGCTACTCTAAGTAGTCTCCATTTGCCCATTGTTTTCGCCACGAAAATTTGTATTTGGTGTGTACTCTGAATGCTCTGTGCTAATGGCGTATTACATCATACGCGGTGTTTTATGCTCTGCACTAACTATTACATACCTTGTCTTCCAACGATTTCGGCTACGTGCTCCGAACTGGGAACCGGGACACACTCGGTCATGTTCACGCTCTTCTTTCTCGGCTCGTTGTCGTAGACGGAACTGTCATCGTTGTCCAAGTCCAGCAAAGAAAGCTGGTCCAGTGCTATCTGTAGTGCTCTTTGGTCATCCAAGGTGTCTCCTTGATTGCTTCCATTTCTCTCCATGTCGGCAAAAAGCGAACTGGGCATCTTTCATGCGTTGCAGTTCCGGGAACCAGGAAGATCAAACAAAGGGAGAACAAGTAAGGAGTGGGGGAAGGATCGGAATGGGAAAACGGGGAACTGGATTCAAGCCAATTGTGCAGAATTAGCGTTTATCCTCTCCAAACAGAGAATAATCAGTGCGGTCCGGCCAACACAGTGACACACAGAACCCGCCTCCTGGATTGTACGGGACGGTTAAAACGCTCCCAAGTTCCGAATCAGTGGAATGCCGGCAGTAGCTGTACCCCTTCGAGGAGCCCCTCCCCGTCTCACTCAGGTCTCCTCTGTTCCTGTCTGCTTTGCTGCAGCCAGACAAGTGCTGCCGGGGAATATGTGGGAATTACGTCACGCACAAGGACGGGCGGCGCAGCGCTGCTCGTATTTGCATAGACAAACTTTATTGGTTAGACCAACCAGAGAGGAGGAGCTAAGTGCTTAACCATTTAGTCAATCCTTTTCTTTGTTGTCCCACGAACAATGACCCCGAACCTCGAGTGCTTACTTGGGCTCTGTAACTTATGCAGTAAGCTCACTGGGTATGCATCTAATGTGCACTTGTTATGTACGCGACGTCTTGGCAATACATAAAACGTATCCTAGTTAAGTATCAGATGGTCATTTTACCCGTAAGTTGAAGTGTATCCCCATTTATTTAAACAAAATTTAAATATAAATACAATTTTGAATATATAAAGAACATGGCGTAATTTGTACTGCACTATTTACCTTCCCTCATATACGTTTTATGTTGAGGTTACATTCATGCTTACACACAGCACAAATTCCTAACAATGACAAGTCATTCAAAATGTCATTGCTTAGACGCCGTTTTCTGCACTACAGTAATACGACTGCTTTGGATTTGAGTCAGTTCTACAACCCTGAAACATGTAGTAGTGAGATTTATATTTTCAATGCAAAAGGTTAAGTTTAATTGGTGAAATAACGTTTGTTCCATTAATTACAAGCCAATTAAGGTTGGCCTCAGCTGTAACTCAGTTACAGATTGCAGGAGTTGCTGTAATTTTGCCGTTGGGCTACAAACACATTTTAACATCAGGACTGCAGCAGTGTGGAAGCAGATCTTCTGTGCACCAGAGTCCTGCCTCCCCAGGCAGCTGCTTCTTCCACTCATGAAGTGGCGTGAAAGATTTGAAACGCAACTAAGAATTTCAGACAGTGAGAGTATCTGCACGACAGGAGGGGTCTGCCTGCAATTTTCTGTCTGTAATTCAATGAACTATGAGAGTATGGACAGGAACAACCTGAACAAGTTTAGTTTTAGGCGAGAATTATACAAATAAACGTCTTTTAATAAGAGATATTCTATGAAATGCAAGTTTGAAGTAGTCCTAAAATTAACACACCCCACATTATTTGAATAACACACGTGTACACATAAATGCATCATTGTGTGCATTTTAAAACTAAATAAACAACAATAACATAATACCAATAAGAAAACAGCAAGACTTAGTTGTGTATGTTTGTTGTGTTTGCTGACTTAATAATATCAGTTTATGCTTAAGACATTTTAAAGTGTATGCCGGCTGTAAATGTTTATATTTCATTTTCCTACAAGAAGTACACTTTAAAGACATATCACCAGTTTCAGAGCGTGTTGTGTGGGGTGGGGGTGCTGTGTTAGAGTCGATGGGGGAAGGGCAGCCGCTTCAGTAACACAAAAGAAATTTCAACCCAATTCAAAATCATTTAAACGGAAAGCACTTGCATTGTCACCTAGGTCCCACGCTACAATAGGTATGCTAATGGAAACTTCTTCCAACCTTGTTATGTGCGACGTAAAGGTTTTTGTTAATATTCTCATCGCTTTACATAATCGCATTACTGGTGGAAGACAAAACGTGTACATATCTAAAACATCTGGACACACATTTCCCGTTTGTTTTTATTCTAAAGAAAACATGCGCACAATTTCATCGTTCCAATATGCAGTCAAACAAAGAAGGTTGAAATGACTGTTTTGCATATTAGTCATTGTTTTAATTAAAACGTTTTTAGATCTAAAGGTATGCTTTACAGGTTACTGCGATTACATGCTGGTGTATAACAGGTTTTGCTGACAGAAGAGGATTCTACCACCATTTCCCACGCAGGGGAAGGCAAAGTCTTTGCCCTGCCAACTTCCGACTACACGCTACAGATGTGAGTGCTACAGGAACACTGCTGACATGCTGACCTGGTTATTAGGAGAGGCGCGCACATCTGACCCAGTACAACAATAATTTTCTCCCCTATCTTTCGGCTGCTCTCCATGACGAGGTCGCCACAACAGATCTACAGACATCTGGTTTACAATTAGCACATAGACTAAGTTTTTTTTTTTTTTTTTTAAATACACCAGATGCTCTTTCCGACGCAGCCCTCCCATTTTATCCGGGCATTGGCTGGGATTCGAACCCCCAACCACGAAGGTACGTAATATTTACTTAGTTAATTTTGGTTTTATGAAGCATTTTTTTTTATCTAACTCCAGAAGAAAACCCAGTTCCCTAGCTACATGATAGTGATATCCCAGCACTCAAAAATAACTGTCCATGCTAATTCAAATAATCGACGTAACTCAGAAAAATTTTCACGGCACACAGCAGATGTGGCTAATGAATTTAGCCTACCTCATCTTGGTAACCAAAAAAACAACTAGCCAATGTTATTTCAATTTTTTGATTTTATTGTTTTAGCTGGGGGGTGGGGGTTCAGTGGCCAGCACTGTTGCCTTGGACCTCCAAGCTGGGTGCTCAAATCTTGTGCCCGGTCTTTGTATGTGGAGTTTGTATGTTCTCGCTGTGCTTTGTAACATTCCTGCATGTGCTCTGATTTCCCCCCACAGTCCAAAGACATGCATTGTAGGATGAGCGGTGTTTACAGATTGTCCATAGTGTATAAATGGATGTTGGCAACCTATCTGTGGTGTCACCCACCTTCTCCCCTAAGATATAGGCTGGCAGCTATCCTATATAGGATAAGTGGATGGATGGTTTTATTTTAGCTCTTCATGAATATCACAGGTGGAAATTCAGTATTGGGAGAAGGAGATTATTGCTATACCTATTTTTATCAGAGCATGATCTGCAGTTAAAAATTTATGTTTTAGATATTAGTTAATGCAGAATGTTAAAGTTAGAGAAGTGTTAAGGAGCGTAAATAAGGGTTCTTTGGATAGTAATAATTCACCATGACAAGGGAATTTTTACCAATGTGATTCCTACAAATGTATAGAATTTGGCTAATTACAGTATCACAATCAATTACAAAATACAATAGTAAAGTCAATATGCAAATAATTGGTAAAGGAACAGTGGACAACGAAAGATTTGGTCATATCTCAAACAGATGTTCCTGTTTATTGCATGTTACTTGTTAAAAGCGTGAGGTACCCCCTTGTGGAAAAGCTTTGTAATGAATAAAAGAAAAGAAATGTAAATAAATTGTGTTGTAATGCTATTTCAGCGCTGACCTAGATCTGTGTATTGTTAATGGTGTTTTGTTTGGAAAATGCACTTGGAGAGGTGTGTTTTCCAGTACATGTACCTTTAATAATTCAAAGGTATTCCCCTTTTCCACCATTTAATCAAATTAACTGCTTGATCTGGGTCCAGTCTAAAAACATCTTGTAGACTTCACAGCCACAAAGACTGAGAGTAAAATAATTTTCAAAATCATAATGTTTTGTCGCTACATCTTTACCTACTAAAGTGTCATCAGTGTTTTCAAAGTGTTGCATTTGAAAGCATAATGACACCAACATAAAATCAAAGTTTCCCTATACTGTGAGACATACAGCAGTTGGCCTATTTAGTGACAGTGGGAAATCACAGCCTTATTTTCCCCCAAGCCTAGACACAGATTTAATTGATGTACTGAAACAGGTTCTCTGTTTCCTGATGTGAGATGTGACTGCTTATCTTATACTACAAGGGTCAGTGGCAATATGTTAAATTTCACAGCTGTTCAGCCATACTGTATTGTCATGTCACAACACCAACAGAAACAACAGCTGTGTTAATGGTTTGGTGCATGGGAAATAATTAAATGTACAAGAGTTATTCAAGAGTTATTATACACACCTCACAATGTGGTGACCTCATATTGGTTGACACAAAACGGGTTTATAAGTAAAGAGCTGTTTTTAAGAAGGGCTGTGTCACTCTCTCTCGCTGTCTACAGAGGAGTAAGTGTCCATAGGTGTGTTAACTTCAATAAAGCAAGCATTGTAATTTTTCACTAACCACCATGTGAACTTTCTATACTCTGAAACAGTGTCATATCTTTTCATTTCTTTAGTTTCACTTTTGTGAATACCATACAGAGTGGTATGACTTCTTTTACTCCACCCACTATGGTGATGTGTGTGTGTGTGTGTGTGTGTGTGTGCTGTATACAAATATTAAGAAAAATGTAGAAATGTAGAACTTTCATAATACGTAGGCAGTAATCAGCTTTGATTAATAAGCAAATAATTAAATGCAACTGCAAAAATAGGCTAAAACACCTAATAATATTTAGCTGTTACCAGTCACCTTAACTTCAGCCGCATCATCGTCAGCCCCAGCACAATGTAAATTAAAACACGTTACCCACAGACTGCCTCTGTGCTGAAGGAACGCAACCAGGACCAGACATGTTGCACTACCCTGTAATGCATAACAACGTTGTGCAGCCACTAGTCCTGCACAGCTGACTGTTCCTAAAAAAAAAACACACCAGTACTCAGTTAATGATGCACAAAACAGGGTGTTCTACCTTGCAATAAATACAGTCAGGTCCATAGGTATATGGACATATGGATACGTTTGGGCAGTAAAACAATTGTCATAATTTTTGATGTGGATTTGAAATAAAGTTAAGAAGATGTGCTTTCAGTGTAATCTTTCAGATTTAGTTTAAGGGGTTTGTCAAAAATATTGTCTGAATTGTAGAGGAACTAAGAAATGTGCTCACAACTAACAGAACAAAGTTACACCCATAAATTGTTATTTTTGATAAATGGTTGTCAATGCTTTTCAGTCAGTGACTACCTCAATACAGTCACATGACCAAACGTTGGGGTTTTTGTACCTGGTCATGCTCTGCCAGGTCTTCACTGCAGCAGTTGTCAGTTTCTGCTTGTTCTTAGAGAATTTTGACTTCAGTTTTGCCTTCAGCAAGAATACACTGAATTGGATTCATGTCAGGCGACTGATTTGGCCATTGCGGAACATTCCACAGCTTTGCTTTATCTTGCTGTTTCAAGTCATTGTTCATCTGTACTGTAGAGTACATCCAACGAGTTCTGAAGAATTTGGCTGCATCCATGCTAATAAACCTGTACAGCCCTAAACAATTCATTCTGCTGAGTTCATTCTGCTACATTTCTCAGCAGTCCCTTCAATAGATATACAGCAACCAGTTCCACTGGCAGCTATAAATGCCCACACCCTGACATTAGCTCCACCATGCTTCACAGATCATGTGGTATGGCTCAGAAGATGAGCAGCTCCTCCAAATAACTGGACTCTTCTCTTCACATCATTATTTGTATATAGGACATTGTTCGAAAACAGTGCAGACTTTTTTAAATGCTGGAAATTGTAATGGGTGCTTCCTGGTTTTTGAGGCTTATCAGTGGTTGAAATTTTGTAAAACCTCTATGTTTACTCTGGTGAGATCTTTTCTTAATTGTTGGCTTTGGCACAACTATGGTTGCCTCCTGGAGGGCGGCCTTGATCTGGCCAACTGTCGTGAAGGGGTTTTTCTTCACCAGGGAAAGAATTCTTCTGCCATCCTTCACAGTTATTATCTGTGGTTTTCCAGGTCTTTTTCTCTTCTTGAGCTTACCAGTGCATTCCTTCTTTTTGAGAATGTAGGACATAGCTGATTTGGTAACACCTAATGTTCTTGTTATCTCTCCGATGGCTTACTTCACTGTCAGTGACAGCTCTTTGGACCACACGTTAACAGTTAACAGTAACAGATTTCAAATGCAAATGAAACACTTAAAATTTATCTGTTTACCTGTAGATTGAAAAATGAGACACACCTAGGCCCAGAAAAGGAAGCAGGCAGTTGTCCAAGTACTGTTTGTTGCTGTAATTCCCACATTTTTCATCAACTTGGATGTAAACACTCTCAAATTAAAGCTGAAAGTCTGAGCTTTGACCTCATTTCCATTACTCCAGTGTGCTGTGGTGGACAGCTTAAATAATACCAATGTACAAATGTTTATGGACACGAACATACACTCTCCTAGTAAGGATGTTTCGTGTTTTTTTTTAATAGTGGTCATTTTAGAGAAGCATTGTTCCCATTTAGTGTAATTACTTTGGCTGGAATTTTGTAAAAATTAAACTGAAGTTATGACTTGTTTATTCAGCCTGAGACGTGTAAGTGAGAAGCGTTGAGTTCGGTGCTGATGCCTGGGGGCTCCTGTTGTGTGTTTCTCTGCTCAGTTCACACATTCAGGAAGACGGGCAGCACTGCAGAGCACATCTGCAGGGCGGGGCGCTGCCTACGCCTGACATGCTGATCTGAAGTGGCACAGATTCCACAGGCTCCGATTGGCTGCCTGCCAAACGCCTGAAGAATGAAGGCAGCTGTCCTGCAACACGCGCACATGCTTGGGCACATGCACACAAAGGCGCAGATATTCACACATACACACATAAACACTCATCATGCCTGAACATAAATCCACAAAGATTATCGGCACATTTGCACTGGGACACTGCAGTAAAATACAGATGCATCTCTCTCTCTCTCTCTCTCTCTCTCTCTCTCTCTCTCTCTCTCTCTCTCTCTCTCTCTCTCTCCCCCTGACACACGCACACACACAGGTCCTAGTACGCTTCACTCCTTTATGTTCATATTCTCTACTCAACTGTCATCCTCCTGTTACTGAATCTCCTCTCACTGGAAAAACTGTGAACCATCATTTGATTAAGAAGCTGTAGAAAACCCCTCCTTACAATTTTATGAAAAAACTTGTATGGTGAGTAAACATCCTGGCCCAGTTCTGCTTGATGTCTTTTACATGACCCAATGTCCTCATCTGCTTGCCAGCCTGGATGGGTGAACAGTACGAAGGTGGTTGAAACACACATAGCTGAGGACATAACATGGGTGGGGTCTGCTATTGCAGCACTGATGGTGCAGGCTCCACCCAGAGAGCCACAGGCCAGGCTGAAGCCCACAGCCTCAGAGGAACCAGAATCACCCCCGCTGCACTACTGCACCACCTCAACAGGGAAACAACCAGTTCACACTGGCACATCGAAAGGAAAAGGATCAAATGGGTTGCAGGTGTGCTGACTTAGAGGCACTATTATTTAGCAGGGCTGGAAGTCCTTTATGTTGGTCAAACTGACTGTAAAACACAAGTGGCCTGTGATTATTTTAAGCAGCTCCACATAAAAGCTAGTGGGCAATGTGTGGAGGCTCTGGTTTTTGTCAGGTTACCCAACTCTGGAAATGAGCTCACTCCCCACAAGCCAGATCTCACTTTTTATCCTGCCCCCCAAATTCAGATTACTTCCAATATCCTCGTATTAGCTCAGAATGTCGTGTGAACAGAAAAGATGAAACTGTACTTTAACCATATGTCAATGCAGCCTTTCCAACTACAAATCATGTTTAAAATTTACGTATGTTTAAAGTAGCCAATAAAACAAAATGTACTAAAACAGGAAGTATATGTATTTGTGTGTAAAATTCAAGTGAAAAGGTTAAAATTCAAAGCAAATAATGAAAATTTGGGGTGCAGAATAGGTCTGTGTGGTTAGCAGGTCTCAGGTTCTGCAAACGTAAACATTTATTTAAGGTCCTGCTTCAGCCACAAGATTAATGATCACCTGATTCTCTCTCACTGAAAACATGAATGACTTCATAGTTATTTCCTCATTATAAGTCAGAAAATGAATCACCAAACTATTTAAAGGGCCATTTTGTTAACAGTCGGATATGTATTTTACACCTATTAAAAAGCAAAATGTTAACATACCTAAATTAAACACACAGATGCTGAATGTTGTAATGGCTATTTCTGCAGAGTTGTAATCAGTGTTAGCAGGCTTGGGTAAAGTATAATCCAATATATCGTTATTTACTACAAATATATAAAACAGTCATGTTTAATTTCCTGTGAACCTTGAGCAGGTAATAAACCTTAAAACAGCATACTGTTTACAACCGAAGAACCTGGGAAATAAATGATTGCGTCTCTGCTGTGAAGCAATGGAGCAGCCGACAGTCACAGAGGCTGTGTGGTGAACACCATAGCTCAGAGGAGGACCTTACTAGGGGATACCCACGGAGTCCTGAGAATGACTTCATACATTACAGTATTACAAAGTCAGATTTTACACTAAATGCTCACACTGAAACAAGCAACGTAGCTTTGATTTCCTTTATGGTTCTATATGTATTTGTGCGCATGTGTAAATCAGTACCTGAATCATACAGTGTCTCATCCTCAATAGAAGTACACATACTGATGACATTATGACCCGCTATGACCCATCACCGGGTGCCCACGTAAGTTGTGATCAGACACTTCAGCTGTGGCTGCTCTGTCTCTATATCCATCCGTCCATCCATCCATTTTCTGCCGCTTATCCGGGGTCGGGTCACGGGGGCAGCAGTCTAAGAACCGACCTCCAGACTTCCCTCTCCTCAGACACCTCCTCCAGCTCTTCCGGGGGGGACGCAGAGGCATTCCCAGGACAGTCGGGAGATGTAGTCCCTCCAACATGTTCTGGGTCTTCCCTGGGGTCTCTTCCCGGTGGGATATGTCCGGAACACCTCCCCAGGGAGGCGTCCTAGAGGCATCCGAAACAGATGCCCAAGCCACCTCAACTGGTTCCTCTCAATGTGGAGGAGTAGCGGCTTGCCTCTACACACTGCCTGGCCTCTGGAACCCAACTCCTTGAGAGAGACTGGACTCTCTTCTATTCTGGAGTTGCACATGGTGAGAGGCGACAGGCTGGGGTAGGCTTGCTCATAGCTCCCTGGCTTTTCTGCCATGTGTTGTGGTTTTTCCCAGTGAACAAGAGGGTTGCCTCCCTGCACCTTCGGGTAGGGGATAAGTCTCTCTCTGTTGTTTGTGCCTATGGGCCGAATAGCAGTGCAGAGTACCCGGCCTTCTTGGAGTCCCTAGAAGGGGTGCTGATAGGTGCCCCAACCAGGGACTGCATTGTTCTACTGGGGGATTTCAATGCCCACGTGGGCAACGACGGTCATACCTGGAGAGGCGTGATTGGGAGGAACGGCCTCCCCGATCTGAACCCGAGTGGTGTTTTGTTGTTGGACTTCTGTGCCAGTCACTTGTTGTCTATAACAAACATTATGTTCGAGCATAAGGGTGTCCACCAGTGCACGTGGCACCAGGACACCGTAGGACGGAGGTCGATGATTGACTTTGTGATCGTGTCATCCGACCTCCGGCCGTATGTCTTGGACACCTGGGTGAAGAGAGGGGCAGAGCTGTCAACTGATCACCACCTGGTGGTGAGCTGGATCCGATGGCAGAGGAGGAAGCTGGACAG
>JABJVR010000016.1:6655492-6709262 GCA_025773905.1 Chitala chitala | reverse complement strand
ACTTGGTCAAAGAATATGAAATCAACACAAACCTTAATTTTCTAAAGCTGGACCACCAAGATTCGATGCACTGATTGTTCACTGACGTACCATACAAGTGGCTTCTTGAGCCTGCATAGTAGTCTGTATGGTGATGACGGAGAGCGCACTGTATTCCTGCCAATGAACCATTTTTTGTTCCACAGTCAATTCGTAGTCGAATAGGGACAACACCAAGGCGTTGTACAGTGGTGATGAAGTTGTGTGCAATAGCAGCAGGATCATTGTTAGTGGGTCCACAAATAAGCCAGAGAACACGTTGTGAAAAGCCATCAATGCATCCTGATATAGCGAAACCAAATCTCATTATTTTATTGAAAATGAATGAGTGACAGATGTCTCATCCAATCAACAGTAAGAATTCAGTTCGCAAACGATACCTACCTTTTCCGGTTTGTCTGAAATGTTGTGTTTTCGGATTTGTTAATTTGTTTTCGGATTTGTTATTTTGTTTTCGGTTTTGTTCATTTTGTTTTCTGATTTGTTAATTTGTTTTCTGATTTGTTATTTTGTTTTCTGATTTGTTATTTTGTTTGCACTTCACGGCCACCGTACATTTTAACATAAAGAACATTATCAGCACAAAGTATTAAATATTAAACAGGATAACATAATGCACAAAATCAAATATTAATGCCCCCCTCAGTATTGTAGTATCTTGGAAGGTTTCATAGCCTTGTTTGCTACCTTTTCTCTGGTCTTTAAACACAGACGGTCTGTCCTGGCAACATCCCCATATTTCCATATTTTAACTTTGAGCTGGAATGCTATTGACAACTGATTTGAAGGGGAAAAAATTAGCTGTTACACACTGAGATATTCATGCTTCAATTTAAATGACAAATTTTCCATGTAATAACTCAGCATTTAAATGAATTTGAAAATGTGTCATTGCAATCCTCCAGGCATTTATCATCAGTGTAACCAAAAAGAAAAGAAAAAGCTTTAATGTTTCTTCATTTTTCATAATGCTGCCCAGTTCTAACTTACCAGGTCTGTGTGCTCAAAGCTCACTTTTGTCATATAGTAAATTAAGTGAGAAATAATTTAAAATTATATCTTCCTATGGTCTACTACTTTTTGATTTGGGAGTCTGGTTTTCCTTTTGTCTTCCATCCTTATTTTACTGTGTCCATGTGCAGAGGTTTGCTGTCTTGTTCCCCATGCCGTGGGGATGGCGTCCCTGTGTAAGATACTTAGGACAGTGTCATCTGCCACAACAAGTTTGTTTTTCCACCTACCTGGACATTCTTGTTAATAGTTGTATGTGCCATCTGTTTGTTGGGGTTGTATGCACATTTATAATAAGAGCGCATATTTTCTTTTGCTGAACTGGTGGTGCATTCTTTTCTGGTGGTGCAATCCCTCCTGTATTAATTTTATATAATGTGTTGATAGTAAACGATTAGGTGAGCAGCATTATTTTGTCCTCTCATTGTCTCCATCCTGGATTAACTTCCATGATTTCTTGACCCTACACCAAAATTTTTCATCTTGTTTTTCTCTGTCCAAGCTGGTTCTCTGGTTTCTGTATCGATTCCATCATTACAGAATCTTTTGCCTTCCACAGTAAGTCCAGTAGAGCTTCTAGAGGCTGTCTACAAGCAGCAACATACCGTAGCTGAAATTGTCCATTGTAACCAGTTTGTGGTGCTCGTTTTTTATAGATCACAACCCACAACAGCTGATTTCTGAAAACAGCTGTGTTCAGTTCCTATACCACTGTTGATGGGAAGAGTGCTCAAGTGGACCACTGATCTCTGGGTTCAAAGTGTTCCTGTAGCCGTACACCAATTCAAAAAATCCCTCCCGAGCTGTAATCTGCCTTCATTCATCCCGTGCAACCCACTGCTTTGGTGGCATCGGAGCACCATCCTTCGTCCGGCGAGTGGAGAACCAAAAACCTGACCTCACATTGCCATTTCAGGCTATGCCGCAGCATGTGGATCATCCAGCCAATAAAGTCAAAGTCAATTTTATTTATAAAGCACATTTAAAACAAAACAGTTGACCAAAAAGCTGTACAATCCTAAAATAGCTACAAAACATAAAACAGACTAAAAACAATTAGGTGTTTGTCTGTGAACTCAACCCCAGGCTGGCTCCAGGTAGCCTGGTATGTAGTAAGGATAGCCCCCTGGAAGATTGCCACTGGGGCTTTTTTGGGCATGTCCCACTCGGTGGAGAACCTGACGTAGGCCCAGTACGCAGTGGATACATAATATTTCCAGGTTATCTTGGGAGCACCTTGGGATCACCCAGGAGTGGCTGGAGAAAACTGCGGGTGAAAGGGAGATCTGGTCCAAGCAGTTCAGACTAGTAATGTTGCAAGTCTTGTTTGGAGAAGTGGATGCAAACTGACTGCCTGACTTACCCTGTACGGAGTCACAGGCAGCCTTACAGCCTAGGGTGCAAAGCAGAGAACATTCTGGACAGAGCACCAACCTATCTCAAAAATACATTTTACATTTTGGATAAATTTTATTTGGCTTTATATTTTAGATACTGTAACAATGCTTTGCCTGTACCAGAATTTTCAATGATTTTACTCATGAATTTACTCATGTCAGCTTCATGGACAAATCAATGGTATTTCAGGGTAAAATGGCTAAATTGGATTTGACCTTTATACAAGTCAAACATAATAACCCGTCACTTTTTTGCACCGGTCAATGCTCAAGCTCGCTTTAGGTGTGGTGTTTCAGACTTTAAGGTCACGTTGGGTGTTCTCACTCTGTTTTCTCGTTGGCATTGGTCTTCCATTTTTATTGTGGATTCTCTAGTGCCCTTTCATGGTAGTTTCCATCTGTCCCATTTAGGTTTGGTTTAGTCATCTCTGGGTTGGACTTTGTTTTAATAAATCCTTGCAAGGAAACCTTCTCCTGTGCCTTGGTGTTCCTGGTCTGGAGCTTATCATTCATTGTGGTCTGGCTTCATTCATTTGTATTGATTTCTTCAATTTTCTGTGTAAAGCGCTTTGAGGCATGCTGTTGCGAAAGGAGCTATATAAAAATGAATTGAATTGAATTGAATTGAATTCAATAAAAGTACATAACTTTGGTTTACTTATGAGTGATGGTTCCAGCCTTTAAAATTTCTTTTGAACACATGTCACAGTTAACTCTGAGCTTTAATAATGGTTGTAGTATCAAAAAACTGAGAGCACTCGGTGTTAACTGTATTGTGCAAATCATCTGATTGAAATCAAATTTACAAATCTGTTGCAATTGTCCTATTGCTTATTACATCACAATGAAGGTACCTTTAAACTTAATATTAAACTATATCAACAACATAAAGAAATAATCTGCAGTATACAAATATTATTGAAAAGTCTATAACTGTACAACAAAAACGCAGCAAATTAAATTTGCCCAGAAGTTTTCGTAGTGTTTTTTTTCTTCCTCTTTTTTTTTTCCTCATTAAACATTATCAGCCTGTAGTTTGCTCACAAGCATGTACTGTTCACAGAAATCAATCCCAGTCCAAGTCACTGACTCGTCATAAATCACATTCAGTATAGGCAAATGTAATCTTGCCTAAGGCACCAAGTGATCCAGGGCCGTTACTGGGGGTACGTACTGCATTCTGTGGTCAAAGTGGATACATTGCAACAATATTGTGTGTAACGGAAACTTTTTAAAATGTATAATCATTAACTAATCATTGACGACATCATATATTTTATATATATAAACACAAACTTGTAGACTGTGACATTTCCACTCGTTGTCTTTCATAATTGAACTAAATTGATTTTATCATTGGAGGGACTGTTCTTATAGCACCGATACAGACCGGGAATACTAGTTAAAGTCTACTGGAGCAATGTTCGTTAACTGCATGCTTGGCTCCTGTGGGCCACACACACTGTGATTGCTATACGCATATCTGCATGTGCACACCTCGTGAAACAAGATGAATTTTTATCATACATTGATAAACCCCTAATTGTACAGTTAGCACACGATGACCTCAGAGGAAGAGATTGTGACTCTGCAACAGTTCCTGTGTGTTGGAGAGACCGGCTGCATTGTGGAGCTTGTGGCTACTCAGGAGAACCCTGAAGATTTCTGCACTAACAGTTGCAGCCTCTGCTGCCCCGTGCTGCTACACAGAACCCCAGCGATGGACACCATTATGAGAATGTGGTCAGTAACATTACATTCCTGCTGCTGTCCCACTGGTGCCCTTGATGTGGGTACCTTTATACCCACATCATGGGGACAGTCCAATTAAAACAGGACCAGGACCATGACTCACTGTCAATGGCCAAGGATTTGGCCATTGACAGTGAGTCATGTGTTTCTACATCAGTGGACAAAAGCAATCGTTTCGTCACTGAAGCTGTCACTAAGGGATTCTCTCATTAGTTTTAGCTGAAAAGGCTCTTCCACACTGTAAAATGCACCACTGACCATAAATCCGAGCCCTGAAATGAAGATGAGACCCCTGAAGCACAGCAGAATTAACAGCAGCTTTAGGAAAACCTGAGTTTTCTGCACAATCTGCAAGAAGGCCTGTGACAAAGGTGCTCTGAAGATTCATGGCATCCACATAAATATCAAGCACCAGTGCACTGTACAGGCATGCAAAATGCTATTTAGCTCTCTCTGCTGCTGCACCTGCCACAGTCCCATCCCAAACCCTTACCTGCATTTGCCTCTGAACCACAGTGAGGCCCAGAGTGAGTCCAGAAGGCAGCCCACACACCTGTGAGCCCCTCCACTGGCACCAAAACCCATGTGCTCCTCTCAGCTACATTCCTCAGGTTTCTTACCCAAAGCTGCAGGATGAGAATGACAGGCTGTCACCACACTTTAGAGCCAAACAACCTAGTGCAGTCATCAAGTGCAGTAGCCTGCCTGAACCAGCAGAGGGTGCTGCCAATGTAAAGAGCCCACCCACACAGATACTGATATCCACATTGGTCTGTTTGTATGTTTGCTAGAACACAATTGCTCCCTAGCTCTGTGTCAACAAAGTTTCTGAAATCAAGTGTGCCCTTTAAAACTGAGAAAGGTGTAGTGGGGAGTATAGAGTTGTGGGTGGAAATGAGACAATGTAACAATTTTTATGCCTGAATGCTCCATCCCCTCACCTTCCAGTAATTACAACCTGAGAAGCATGCGTGATACAGCAGGGCCAATCATATTAAGAACAAATGACAGCCATCTATTGATGGGACATTCAGGGCTCAATGATGTTTTCTCCCATTTGTGGAAGAAAAGTCACAGGCGAGACACCAGGCTTGTGGGAAAGCACACTTCGTGTCATTTTACCACCTAGTCAGTTTTTGGTCAGAGCCCTTCTAATTTACAGCCACACCCCCTGTGAACTTGATCTTAATCTCCTGAGTGGTAGTAATTCTAATGCAAACTGAGCAGGAAGTGGACAGTCTTTGACATGCTCTTCCAACCAGTTTGTTTTGAACCTTCTTCAAACCAGGTTGTTCTGCACTTCTGTTACATTCACACATTGTAAGTACCTGAATCTCACCCAAAGAGTGTCCTGTGGTAGTGTTGGTTGTGACCAGTCACAAATCTCCCACCCATTATCCTCCATGAAAAAATGGCTCTGTGGTCCACAATGACTCCTTTTGTATGCAGATACGAGGAGCAACAAAACTCCTGATGAGGACGTTTGTTCATCTTCATGACAACCAGGAGGACAGAAATGTTTGGATGGACAACAGCTTTAGGTAAAGTATATATGTAAGACTTTGGCTGCACATTAAGTGGTTTTAATGTTTTTTCTTTTTTTCTGGCTTGGTTTCCTACGCTTAGATATAATTGACCATATAATGAATTACATAAATGGGATTTATTTTAAGCAATCAGTGTATATTTTATTTTTAATCTTACTGATTAACATTTCACATTGGTATTTTCAAACGATATGACACCCAAAATCAAATAATATGACATTCCTCCACTTTTATGTTTTCTATAATTTGCAGAATTAAAACCAGTGAACTATTTGAGGTTAATTTGTGAATGCTTTTCACACTAACGTAGTTACGGTCACTGTTTAACACGTCGCTTCTTTGGCTACGTTTTCTGGTCAGATCTTGTCAAAACTTCTCTTGTTCTTCTTTTCTTGCCATGACTGGAGACACGGTCGTGCGGCATAATTTATGTGCACCTCACATAAATAGCTAATTACCTGAGGACAGAAACAGAGAGTCGCTCAGGGGTGACCCAGATTCATAGCGCCTGCTCTTCGCAACTTTATTTCAAAGCATGTTGTGTGAATTTATTTAGATTTGTAACAGTCGTGAATTATCTTTATGACAGGTGTATTATTATCTGTTGGTTTTATACTGTAATTATTGGCCTGCCTTAAAGAAAAGCAAAACTGAAAGCAGAGGATGGTGTCCCTCCATTGAAACCGTGTGCACAGTTGTTTTAACGCCTACACCAAATCAGCACTCAGAACAAATTTAATTTTCTTGTTTACAAACATAAACATATTCTGTCATTCACAACCACGAACCTCACTTCCCTTATTAGTCATAACCCTCACAGTCCCAGTTAGATTCCCCAGGAAATTAACTTCACCTGTCAATCATTTGTTTATTCACCGTTATTAACGCATGTTTACCATAGTTTGCGCCATGAAGCATTACTGATGTTCACCACAGTTACTGAGCACCTCCATGACTGCAGTCTGTCTTCCCTTCCCAACTTTGCCACTTTCCTTTGTTTCCTTGACCCAAGTAACTGCTGTCCTTGTGTCGGCTAGGTTGTTATTTGATTACTGGATTTTAGCCTGATATCTGACAAAGATCCTAGATGGTGAATTTTGGCTCAGTTTGTTCACGAATGAAAGCTTTATAATCGCACCCCTCCGTGTGTGAGTGATGAAGTGTGATGCACTAAACACAGCTGCCGACATGCTGAGGCAAATTTTAAAGGGACCGTGACAAATTTATGCAAAACAAGGTTTGTCAGTTTTCCTGGAATTTGGCAGGATTTAACTTGAAACCCTAAAGAACTGTCATGAGAATATGATGTATTCAAAACATTAAAACACTACATCCTGGAAGGTGCTTGGCCCATTTTTAATGATTCCATTCTGGGAATAAATTTAATCCAAAAAAATATATATTCTAGGTTTTTTGAAGTTCCATTACTTCAAAACTATCCCAGTGGGCAATTTTGCATAACATACAATATTCTACCCCTTCATAGCACCAGAGATTTGTAGGAAAATCACCACTGCAAATCAAAAGAGGTAGAGAAATCCTGTCTTTCAATGTAAACAATAATTTCATATTAATTGAGTCCAGACATCTGGAAAAAGAAAATTCATTAAAACACCTGTATTCCACAAATTTCCAACTGTAATCACAAATATATTGAGAGTATCAAAGGATAATTAATTTTGTCAGAACAAAAATTAAAACTGTTAAATTCATTTAGATTTGTTTTTATGTAGCCCCTTTGGCAAGAGCTGCCCTAAAGAAGCCTTAAATATTTTGTTTTCAAATTATTTTTAACCGACAGACTAGCAAACAACAAAAATCACAATAAAAGTTTCACGCCCGTCATTAGCAGCCGCCCTGCATGATCACGGTTCACAACAGTTCAGTGTGAAGTACTGAGCCCTCATGTGCCCTGCCGAGCGTTATTGCTGTTACCTGTCTTGTGTTCTTTTTCCCCCTGTGTTGCCTCCAGTCTCTGGTCCTCCACCTCCTGTACTCTCCATCCCCGTTGTTGTCCTGAACTGACCTCACCAGCTTTTGGACCTCTGCTGCTTTTGACCACCCCTGCTCTCTCTAATTCCCTCGAAATTGGCTTTTTTGTTCAAATAAAGACGTGTCCTCTGCACATCGGGATCCTGCCTCTTAATCTATGCTCTCAAATGTTGCAAAAGGCTGTATTATTTAAGATTTTAAGAGTATACCACTCTTTGAGAGAATACTACAAAGCAAGTTTAACATACCTGAAGTTAGTTAGATAGAGTTGGTCTGACAAACCCTGTATACTTTGTTCTCACGAATGCTTGCTGATATGCTAATTATAATTCTGTATTTACAGAAATTTTGTTCATCATTATTGTGTACAATGCAATGCACACATCAGTGTCTGCTATTAAAGACATATGGTTCCACCAGCTGAGAGATATATAAATATATATTCCATATAACCTCAACCTGTAAAAACAGCTACTCATTCTACATGTACCAAAGTCGAAAGGAGCTCCAATCTGTAGAAAGTTGATAAAAGGGTCGTTATCACAAAGATTTTTGGCAAAATTTACATTGGAGATGATGGCAGTATTGTTAAGTGTGTTGTGATCTAACACACTAGTGTTAGACACACACCATTTTTCCAACTTCCAAGGGGAAGTTTTCATGTTTACATAAAGAAGCTGTTTTACAAAACTTCAACAACTTTTGCTCTACAGAGTATAACATCGCAGTACACTGTGTTTAAAGTGTAAAAGTGAGCCAGCTTTTGTAGTACCGAAACCTTGGAAGTAAGCCTCCAGTCACCTAACTAAGCCAGAAAATTCTCTTCAGTGTAAATGTACCATTTAAAACCTGACATTATATGCCCCCTGTTGGAAACAGAATGAATTAATTTTTCCATCCCATAAAATTTCACATTTAGCCGCCTCCCCCTGGAGATGTAATGTTACTTTATAAATACAGTCCACAAATAAGACTTATTCTTGCTGTCATAAGTCTATATCTATGTATAACAAATATACTAGAAATAAGAGCACAATTACGAAGACAAGTCAAGGTTAATGCAAAACTAAAGAACATGGAAAGGAATTCAGAGATTGTAAACAAATCAAAACAAAATTTCAGTAATTTTTTGAAAAGTAGTTGTGGGTGGCATGTTGGCTCATGCCACCCCATTTGTCACCTCACATCTCCTTGGTTGTTTATGTCAGTCCACTGTTTGCCAGTGTGCATCTAGTGGCTGTATGTTCTCCTGTGCACACATAGGTCTCCTGTAATGGTTCTGATTTCCTCCTACAGTCCAAAGACATGTAGGCCTGATGGGCCAATAACTCTCTTTCTGTATTGCTGTGTACCCTGAGAAGGTCTTCTATATAATCCACCTGTGCCCCATGCTGTCTGGTATAGGGTCTAGGCCCCTGTGACCATATCCAAGATAAGCAGCTGAAAAATGAATGAATAAGTGAATGAATGGTAATAAGGAATGACAAGTACGTACAGAATGATACAATGAAGTCCATTAGAGGCTGCGTTATATGGAATCGTCTTTGGAAAAACAGGTATATGCATTAACTCATTAGTATAAATGTGACCTACTCACAAAAGGAATTTTGCATATACACTGACTAATTTTCTCACTCAAGTGGAGGCCATACATCAAAGCCTGCAAAATCCACTGGCCCTCTCCCACAAGCTGGAAGACTTAGACTTCACGGATGACATCAGCCTACTGTCTTACTCCCATTAACACATCCAGGCAAAGAGAGCAAAACTCTAAGATGTTGCCAGGTCCGCAGGACTCGAGATGAGTACTGTAAAGACCAAGGGTCTATAAGTGAACATATTTCAGGAAGCTCCCATCACCGTAGGTGACCAAGGAGTCAAACACATGAACCAGCTTACCTACCTCATCAGCATCATCAGTAAAACTGGAAAGAAGGGTAATAAGGTGCTGTCCAGAATTAGTGAGCTCGCCACTCCTTCAGCATCCTGAAGCTAGTGTGGAGGAAGCAGAACCTCAGTCGTCACACCAAGTTGAGAGTATTCAACACAAATGTCAGGTCAGTGCAGCTGTATCAGGCAGAAACCTGGAGCGACACCAAGATCCAGGATCACAAGCTGCAAGTCTTCATCAACACCTGCCTATAAAACATCTTGCACATTAGATGGGTCCAGTGTATTTCAAACCAGGAATTCTGGCACCAGATCAACCAAGAGCATGCAGTCAAAGAAAGAAGTGGAAGTGGACTGGGTACACTCTATGCAGAGGCCAGACCTGCATTACTCACCATGTCTTGGAGTTGAACCTCAAAGGGAAGAGGAAATGAAGCAGACCATCTCTAACCTGGAGAAGAACCCTTCAAACAGAGCTCAAGACTATCAAGATGTCCTGGGGAGAGGCAAAGTGGATGGAGATCTGTAGCTGAGCTCCTATGTCCCAACCAGGACAAAGGACTAATTAAGTAAGTAACATGAAAGTAATTCCTTATCATGGTTTCCTTAATAAGAAACATACCTGTCCTCACCAGTTTGACCTAACCCTTATCGAGCATGTGTTCACTACCACCTGTATCAATCAGCAATTCTGTAATCTGCCAGGTTCTGTCCTTTGGACACTGCGAATGTGAAAATACTGTCAAAATACTCTTGAAGTAGTCATAATAAACAGTTAAGGCCAAATAAATAATAAATTTGAATAAATAATAATATTCATGTGCCAAAAACTAAGCGATCAAGATGCCGATTTTTTTTTTTTCACATTAGGCCATTTCTATCATTTTTAACTTTCTGCAACATATCTTTGCTCTTGTATATATAAATGTGTTTTCAAATAAAACTGTAAATGTATAAAATCGGTTATTAATAAGAGATGTAGTAGCATAACAGTAAAACAAGAAAGTGTGAGCGAAAGTCATGCAAAGGGCCCTGGCAGAAGAAGTGTTCAGAAAAGAAACCATATTTTTTGCGCTCGGCAGGCGTGCAGCGACTCTAATGCATGAGGAGAGAGCAGGGGACCGCGCTCGCTTTCTCGCTCCAGCGCTGGCCGCACATCAAAGCCTGCGAGAACCACGTTTCCAGCTTCGGGGCGACGCTTGGATTCTCCTTTTGTAACATATACATTTTTTTACATTCTGACAATTTTTTGTTATTTTTTAATAAGAGGATAATAACGTTCCCGGCCTTTTGCTTTATTATATGTTTACAGACATAAAGGGAAAACCCAGGTCTTGTTATAAAACATCCATACGCGATTATTTCCCGTTTCGTGGCTGTAAAATACGTTAATATTCACCAGATAACGATTAGAAGATACAAATATGGCTCGTCCCAGACCTCGGGAGTATAAGGCTGGAGATCTGGTTTTTGCGAAAATGAAAGGGTATCCACACTGGCCAGCGAGGGTGAGTATGTGACGCAGCCGAGCTCGGTGGCAGGGAGGCGGTGTTGGAGAGGACAATGCGAGCGGCGCAGCACCGGAGATGCTTGTTCTGATTGCCGCGTCCTTCTCATGTTCTTCTTGTATTTCTTGAAGGCGCTTTTAACGCAGGTCTTTTAAACCTGCCTTCTTTATTGTGTGATTGATGCTGTATTTATGTAGCGGTTGACGATTGCGTGCAAATGGACGTTTTTGTAGGTACTTATCCTGCTCACGCTGACGGTGTTATGCAGTGGATGTGAGCAGAGGAGTGCTCTTTTCTCTACCATCTTCTCCATCTTACCTATTTTAGGGGGGCGGGGAAGGGAGAACGAAACGCGTCGCTTGACTTTTAAAGTTTTCGTGTTTATATAAAGAAGCTGTTTCAGAACCACTGTGAAGTGTATTCATTTTTGGCACAGAACCGTACTACATTATTCCCAGAAGTTAAGAGCAATGCATGTATCCAGTTTAAAACACCTCCTTGTAAGGAAGCCACAGCGGAGGATGTGTTGATGAAAGCAGGGTACAGGCTCCATCTGATACGCAAGGCTGCCACTACCTCAAGATGCATGTTATTGTGAAATACCTGTCATGTGCAATGCCAGATCTGACACATAAATTGCTCGCGTTCCTGCACTGGTTAAGAACGATAAATATCGCTAATAATATCCAAGTATTATTATTATTATTATTATTATTATTATTATTATTATCTATTGCAAAACGTACCACTCCCTTGTAAAGTAAAAATACAAACTGGGAAAAAAATGTATACAAACATTGATCACAGCAGTGCGGAGCATTGGCAAGGGAATCGTTGTAACTGAATGAAGTGAATAAAAATTAACACAGTTTTAAAAATTTGCGTTTAAAGTGGATATTTGGCTTCACATGGCTGTAAAGTCAGTAAATCTACAGCTCTTATTTTGGGTTGTTACCCTAAATAAATTATGTCAAATCCAATAAGATAGCTTTTGTAATGAGACAACTGCATACTATGACTTGTAGAGCAGTTCTTAAACCTGAAACCAACATGTGGCCTGCACATTCCCCGCACTCAACAGGAGCAGTCCTTATGCTAACTGAATCAGTGTAGCCTTTTTCACACTACATAGGTTATTAGTGGTGGTGTAGGCATCATTTCAGCTTTGGGAGGACATACTGCTTGTAACATCCAATCCATTATATGGTTAAAGTAGCCAAGATGCATGGTGTTTGGGGGTGTTAATTCACTCTCCTCTTGAAAGCATCATCCACCCCAGCTCAAATCTACACCTATGGATAATAGTGACAACCAGAAAACTTTAACCATTAATACATCAGCATCAGAATAAAGACAGATATAGAACTGGGTAGCAATCAGACTCCAGGGTGCATTAAGTCACAGCAGGTAACACACTTGTTACATACATTGTAACCATGGGGGCTCAATAGGTAGAACATCAGGAAAGGATGTTGAGGTCTCTTGCTTCAAATTCTACCATGCAAGAAATTTGTTCTCCTCATTTAACCCACCCCCCTGAGGGGAGAGCAGTAGGCAGCCACATGCAGCACCTAGTGCTGAGTGTTTTGCTTAAAGATGCACCTGGCAGCTGGGCTGGGATTTGAACCAGGAGACTTCTACAGTCCAGGCTGATGTTCAACCCATTAAGTCACCAGGCCACTCACAGGTACACTCAGCTGAGGCAGTAAAATAAGCAAATCATGTGATTTGTCTTTTCCAATTCAAATTTTATTTGTCACATACATGACCATACACAGTATGACATGCAGTGAAATGCTTACACAACTGTCCATAACCTACAGAAGGCTTACACCAAAAATAGAATTGCACTACAATTTAAAAATTATACACTAAGAAAATGTACAATTAAACTAAAAGTTAGAATTGTAATAAATTAAAAAATTAAATTAATTAAAAAACAATTAGACTGAAAAATAAGTTTACAGGTAAAATAGAATAGAAATGTAAGAATTTAATAACAGGAGCTTTGTGTTAAATGCAGAGGACCAGGATAAATATTTATGCAAAGTCTAAGAAGTGCAGAAGTATAAAAATGTAGAAGTATAAAAATGATAACAAATAAGTGTTGAATATGCAGCATTTGAAACTGGCAGTATGAACGGATGGATATGTATCAGCAGCAGTGTGATTGTCCTTGGCTTAAAGTGCAAGGTAGTCTTATGTACAAATGAAATGTGCAAATTTGAGATGTAGACACAGAGATGTGCAAACATGCATGAGATGTGCTACACCACGATTCAAGTGTTAGCAGGATGTATGGTGTGTATTGTGCAGGTACAACAATTAGTAGGCCTTGGTGTTCTGGTTGAGGGCCCGAATGGCCTGCAGGAAGAAGCTCCTCCTCATTCTCTCTGTGTTGGCCTTTAGGGAGCGGAAACGCTTCCCTGACCATATCAAAGAGAAGAGTCCGTTGTTCTAATGGCTGAGGGCCTTCACTGTCTTCCTGGCCCTGTTCCAGCACCACTTGCTGTAGTTAGACTGCTGGTCAGGGAGCTCAGTGCAGATGACGTGCTCAGCTGATCACACCACTCTCTGTAGGTCTGTCCTGCACTGTGCTGGTCTGGAACCAACTGTGATGTTTCCCATCAGGATACTCTCTATGGTGCAGGTGTAGAAGGTCCTAAGCACCTTAGTGGGTACCAAGGTACTGGCAGCTGTCCACTCTCTCCACTGGGGTCTCATTTATGACAAGGTGCTGGTAGCTCCTCTCCTGCTTTGTGCTCTAGTCCAGTATCAACTGTTGTGTCTTGCTGACATTCAGAAAGTTGTTTTCAGAGCAACAGTTCTCCAGGCATTCAGTCTTCTCTAGGTAATCCTCATTGTTATCAAAGTTCAGGCCCACCACAACAGTGTTGAAGGAGTTGGAAGTTGTCATGCGGTGATAAGTGTACAATGAGCACAGCAGGGGGCTCAGGACACAACCCTGGGGGGCTCCAGTGCTGAGGGTGAGAGAAGGTGAGATGTGTTCACCCATTCGTACTGCTTGTGGTCTTTCAGTCATGAAGTTGACGATCCACTGACAGAGGGATGTACCAGGTTCTCCAACTTTTTGGTGAGTGCGGAGGGGATAACTGTAGTCAACAAACAGCATTGTAACATAATATCCCCTCTTTTGTCCAGGTGGCTTAGTGCTGTGTGGATGAGGTGTGTGATGACTTCATCAGTTGATCTGTTTGGACAGTATGCGAACTGTAGTGGGTCCATTGCGTTGGGTAATGAAGAGATGATGAAGTCTCTACAGTTCAAAGCAGGATGTACAGTGTGAGGTTTATGTACGATGTGAGAATTTCTGACAGTGAGTGTATGACCACCTATGTTTCCACATCCAACAGTTGTATATTCCATATTGGTGTCAAAACAAAACCGCACACAGACCCAAACCCCAGAGATAAAATTTTTCTGTCCTCATAATCACCAACTATGCACCCATGTCATTACCCGTACCAGACTTTAAAATGTTAAACACCAAGCCCCCTCCAGCCACCTTCAGGCACCGTACCTCCAGGAGTTTGACCTGTCGTGACCGTTCATCTTTGGAGCGTGCGCTGGCCTCCGCCTCCAGCTCCAGGTCTCGAGCCCGCTGCTCCAGCCTCTGAGTGTTCAGCTCTGCCTCCTCCCGCTCCTGCTTACACACCTTGAGCTCCTCCTCCAGGGCTGGGAGCTGCCGCACACACACCAAAACCACATGTGGCCTCAGTCATACTGCACTGCTCACTTACCTGCATGACGACATTTTTCTGACATGGATTGTGTCCACACTATCCATCGAACATAATATAATGCTGTATCCAGTCAAGGCTTGCAGATCTCTCCAGTCTTTGGTGCTATAGAGCACATATAAGACCATTTGAAAAAGTGTTTATTGTGAAGTATTCTTCCCCTTCATTAACCCCATAGACCTTTAGGTGACGTGTAACAGACTTTGATGAGGCATAGCTCTTTAGCCATTTGGTTCAGCACTTGGTTTGAGAGAACTAATATTCAATGTTACACTCAAGAAACATAAAAATACATTAATTTGATTGATAGAAGCTCTGAAAAATGTGTTATGAGTGAAACATTAATAATCATAAGAGGACTTAACAACACTACATACACATGCAAAGAATTGTAGGGTCCCTATCTCACCTCATGGGTCTACAGGGTTAAGTCAGTACAGACTGAATGAGTTGCTGTGGCAGAATGGTGATTGGTTGCTATGGGACATGTAGATCTTCTTACTGGTTCCAAATAGCAGTACCCAAGTGTTCTTTGATAGCACATTTTGTCCCAGTGCTCTGTTGAATGACATTTGGTCTCTGTGACCCTTTGTTTTGCCTCTTGAATTAGGGGTTTAGATTAACAGTTGACTGTGTTAGCTATGGAGCTAAATAATATAAAATAGATTTCTGTGCACAATCACGATTAAAATAAGTCAGTAGCATGAGGTCTTGTCCATCAGTGTGTATTAAGAGTTGGCAACACAGAGCAGGTCTCTGGTAGTGAGTGAGGACTACTAAGGTCAGCTGGGAGTCCAGTGGTCAAGGTACCAGCACACAGGGTGCTCAGGTGTTACCTGCCTTTACATTTCAGTCACAAGTATTTCAGATTTTTTTTCTAACATTTTTTGACACTATATTAGTGGTTTTATGGTGACCTTGTTTTCTTGCAGTCACCTTTTCCTTTAAACTGCATGTACTGTTGTGTAGACAGACAGTTTGACTCTAGGTGACTAAAAGTATTGCAGTATATGTAGTAACATTTTAAATGTTGACACGTCTTGTAATGATATTTCAGTACAAATAATCTTTGTGCTGAAATATAAAGGTTTGTTACAAGTGAATTAATTATAACAGACATAGATATAATGCAGGTACAGTAAATAAGTAAGATAGCTGCTCTACAGTGTTGCATAGAGTGCTCTGAGCTGTAACCTTGTAGGCCTCGACATGCGCTCATATTTACAAAGCCCAGCTCCCATCTTTGCTTGCAAGAAAAAGCACAGATCAAAATAGAGGGTTTCCAGTCATCATCTAAAAGTGGGAAAGGGATTTTGTTTATGTTAGGGGAAGCTCATTTTACGTCACAACGGCTGAGGTCAAAAAGAGAAATCTAAAAAGCTGGCATTTTTTTTCTTTACTTTCTTGTTTCTTTTTCTTATAAAATATCTAGTCTTTTTTGCTAGCTCATTGGATTTGTGTAATAGTTTCTATGCAGTGCCATCTGGTGGTCATGAGCAGACCTATCACAATTGATCTGTTTTTTTATTTGCAGAGAACACATAACCCCCTGAGTTAACACTTCAAACAACACGAGGTTCCCCTAAGACCTGCAGGTCTCAGGCCATTAACCACTGCCCATACTCTTTGTCCGCTGTGCTGACAGCGCTTCCCACTCACATATAAAACACATGCAGTGCCAGTTGCTGACTCTGCAATGATGAGTGAGAGTATTTGCCAAAACGTGTGGGAACTGATGAGAAAGCAGCACGGTCTGAGTAAGGCTGAGCTGGATTACTCCAGCTGAGGGCGCCTTCAATACTGTTTCATGTGGCATGTCAGCCTGGCAAAAGCTACCAGCATTTGACTTTTTTATTGACAATCCAAATTATACACAATGACCTCAAAGCTATTTTCTTTTCTTTCCTTTTGCTGTCATAGATAGTATTTTTGATGTCCTGTGCTGCCGTATGAAATCAAATTTGTTTTCACAGAATTTAATTTTGCCAACAGTATGACTGCACAGTTTGAGTTAAAATTTATCGACACACTGCAGCATCAGGTTGAAGTGAATACTTGTGACATAACATGATGGCAAAACAGGGCCGCTGTTCCCTGGAAGTCAGCGGGGAATGTGTGCCCTTGTGCCCCTGTGTACGCAACAGTGATGCAACCCCGGAGAACTCGCTTTAATTACAAATTGATTTCTTTTCACCTGTCCCCCTGCAGAAGCAGTTTTCTGGACACACACTGCTGCAGGCTGAGCTTGTCACCATATGAGTGGTCAGGCTACACTCCCAGCTGCCCAGCAGAACATTTTAAATGCACAAGTCGACAGTGTGACTGAGGCATTTGTGTTTTCCCCACTTCCTTATGTGTGTAAACAGATTGATGAACTGCCAGAGGGAGCAGTGAAGCCGCCAGCTAACAAGTATCCCATCTTCTTCTTCGGCACCCATGAAACGTAAGCATGTCTGGGTTTGGACACATGGAATTTTGGGGTGATCTTAATGACTCCCAATTATGGACCCAAACTACCCAAAACTGCCATTTAGAAAGGTCCGGTGATATACAGTATGTATGAATATCTCCTAGAGCAGTGTATACATGTGCATATATATGTGTGTCTGTGTGTGCATGCACATGCAGGCATGGTCATGACACACAACACTGTGTTTCACGTACAGCTGTTTTGTTGTGCTTCGAACTACTGTTCTTGATCCGTCTATAGAGCATTTCTGGGACCAAAGGATCTGCTACCCTATAAAGAGTACAAGGACAAGTTTGGAAAATCCAACAAGAGAAAAGGGTTCAACGAGGGACTGTGGGAAATCGAGAACAATCCTGGTGTTAAATTCACCGGCTACCAGGTAAGTGGATTAACCGGTATCACCATTAGGTATCACCAGAGTCAGTTTGAACAGATTTGCTGCTAAGCAGCCACTTTAATTAAAAATGAATTACACATTTGTGTAAATTTTAGTCAGCAAAGATTTAGAAATGAACAAAATAGTTTTAGAAAGGCTTAATGACATTAAGTTTTTAGCATGAAGAAGTACTATGAAGGCACAGCAGAAGCGGCAGATATCAGTGTTGATCCTTCAGTGTTGCTTGGTGTTGCCCAGTGTTAGTGTGGTGAGTGCCACAACCTGAGGGCGCCACTCTCAGTCAGCTCTGTGTCGTGTGCACAGGCTGTCCAGCCTCAGAGCTCCTCCGAGACAGAGGGCGAGGGCGGCAACGCAGCCGACGGAAGCAGCGAGGGGGAGGAGGGTGACTCCATCGAGGAAGATGGGCAAGGGAAGCCAAAGGGCGATCGGGCGGGAGCCAAGCGGAAAAAGACAGCTCCCACCAAGGTAGCAACACACGCGTGCAGCTGAACCAGAATCACACCCGACAGGGAGGGCAAAGTTCCATCGACTGGAACTTGCTGCATGAAAGTCATAGCTCTGCCGCTCTTGTAGCCGTTCCTGAGATCCCTTTCCTAAGGCATTTCTGTCATCACTAGAGTTTGGTTTGGCTACCAAGGATTGTGCGTCTCATTTCCTTTCCTGCTCAGTGATGACACATTTTTAACAGCCGCACTAAGTTGTGGGCTCTGTCTGTGTGTGGATATTTTTGCTGACACATAATTAAAACACTTAAACCAGTTTGTTGTAACATGATCTGATCTTTGCCGCACATGGCAATAAATTCATATGTAAAAAACTTTATCCCTTCATAAGTCTAGGCATAAGCAGACCAGGACAAGGTTGACAGACATGCAGCAGGCTGCATGTAGGTAGATGAAATCATTCAGATGAAGTGGAGTTTGGAAAAAAAAAAAGCCTTCTATAGTACTTTGCTGAGTCCTTGCTTAGCAACCACTGTTGCTTAGCAACTGTGGGGACTCGCATGTCCACATTTTGCCATGGAATGATATATTAGAAGAGAGCTCTGTTCTAAACTGTGCTAGATTAATGCCAGATCACATCACAGTATGGTTCTACTGTACATTTCTCAGATGGAGAGGTTCTGTTTGTATTCGTGGAGTTTTCCCTAAACCTGTCCCCTGGGAAACAAATCTTTCTGTGTCACTGCCATGTTTTTTATAGATTGTTTTCAATGTATTGCGCTGTGCTTTTTTTCTTGACTTAGCTATAATTTTCGTACACCGTTATGACACATTTTTTCATTATTATTGTTTCTATTACGTCTGAATGTAATGATTGTATGTGATAAAGCTGTAGTGCTTGTCTCTGGATACTTGCTCAGACTACATATGGGAACTAACCCCGGGAGGCTCTCTAAGGGCGCAGAGCTCAGGAAGCACTAGGGAGACAGCACTTATCCCAGCCTGCGTTTTTGCACAGAAATCATCAAAGTTGTCGAGGAAGTCATCAGGGGAGGAGGAAGAGGAGGAAGAGGATGAGGAAGAGGAGGAAGATGATGAGGAGGAGGTGGACCAGGACGGAAAGGAGGATGGCCACAAGAGCAGCTCAGAGGGGGGAGATGCCAGCAGTGACATGCAGAGTGTCCCAGAGAGCAAGAAGGCCAGTCAAGGGGTAAACTCCCGACAAGTTTAAAAAAAATAGCAAAAAAAGGAACGTTGCAGTTCTGTATATCTGAAATACATAAAACCAAGAACATACAGCATTTATCACCATTAAATGTTGTAGCTGTTGCTCACTGACCTAAACTTAAATTTGTCCCAACTGCATTGTGAAAGTCCCCCTCCCCGCCAAGGGTGTCCCCTCAATGTCCCGTAGTCCCTGCTGTCCCATTGTCCCATCTACCATTACTGCTTCTGCTGTTCAGATCCAAGGACACCCCAGCGTAGTGTTAGTGTGACTCCCATTCACACAGATTGACTCAGATGTTTCATCAGTTCATCATGTGCTTTGTTTGTCTCTAACTGACTCCCCAGCAGGTTAAACCTGTCCAAATCCCCAGTCTGTTACACGCCTTCATTGGCGCCTTTAAGCTTTTAGGAAAATTACATCGTTTTCTGGCAATGTGTCATGAATAGGGTTTTTTGTGTATTTTCTTGTTTATATGTAATAATGAAACAAACAGCCACCTGTACATTTTCTTCCATTTACAGAGGACCTAAGAAGTTGTAGGGATTGTAGAAGTACATGATTTAAACTCATCACAAAGCAGCTTCTTAGTGGTCCTGAAAGCAGAAAGAACAACACACAAGTGGGACTTTACAAGACATGCACAAAGCAGTACAGCTCTCTGATCTTCTATAGCACTTCAGTTCAAATATAAAGTGCCCCCCTCGTTACATTTAGCTGAGACAAAGAAAACTGGATGGAACCAAATTATTGTACAACAGTCCAACTGTAGGAAAGTTTTTTTCTGTTGCAAGTGGAAATTGCAGTAAAGAATTAACATAGATTTGAGTGGTATATATTAAATACTATTAGTATAACAACTCAGAGCTTCACACTAAAAACAAACTAATGGCAATATGTTACTTTACATAATATTACCCTTAAAGCCAGATACCTGCATATACATTATTGTTTCTGTGGCCACTGAAATACAGATTTAACATTAATATTTGTTCTCAACTATTCAGCAGCCACCATTTTTGAGAACAACTCAGGTTTATGGAAATAGGAATATTTGTCAAACAACACTTTGTTTTTTACTATTTTTCATTTTACTAATAACATTAACATATTAGTGTCTTTTTCTGGCATGTAGCTGGTGCCTGCCAGTTTAGCACATACCCCAGTTACCATTTCATAATGAAGTTCAGCCCTCTACCTTTTCATAGCACCAAGGTTTTAAGGGAAATTAAGAACTAGTAACCAAAAATAAGGGATAACCAGTCTTACAATGTAACTATTGAACCGGAGGAATGTATGGTTTTGTAAAGGTAAATGCGTTCATTGAAAGACAGATCAGGAGCACATATGTATGAGGTTGTTACTGAGAAAATTCAAAGGAAAAATATGAATGTCTGAATGTCAACAGAAATGTGTTTTGTGATCACAGTTTAAAATTAAAGAGTCGGTTCCCTATTAATTGTAACTGGAGTTTATTTGGTTGCATAGTAAATCATGTAGTGAAGTGGTTTGGGAAATGAATGAATAGAATGTCATTTATTGGATGGGATTCCCCTGTTATCAAGCCCTATGGATGCTGGTGGCAGGGGACTGCCCAGTGTTGTTCCCATGGAGACATGCTCTACTGCTCTTCTTTATGGATCAGGCTGCTTATGATTTAACTGACACAGTGTTCAAAAAGGTTAAAATCTGTACAGACCACAACACAAAACTCTTCCTGAATTTTGCACTTTTTCTCATCAGTAAATTTAAAGTATTTACAAATTACCAACAAATATAAGGCAAAACCCTCCAGAATAAAATGTCAAATATTTTATAGGTATTGGGGGATCATTTTTATACTTACTGGCATTTTATAAAGCATCTTATTCACTTTAAACGGTCGTGATCAGCTTGGCTGTTTGTGTAATGTCCTGCAAATTAACATTCCTACACCTGCTGCACCATTTTCTGCACAGTTAGCACCACACTCCTTTATGTAATCAGATGAAATATGAATTGAAAAACGTAGAATAAATGTATGGAGTAATGTGCACAGTAAACACAATGATTCTATATTATTTAAATATATATTTATATTTTGTTGTAGAATGTAGAACAACCAGTATTCTACAAACCTATAGATGACTCCTTTTCTTTTTACAAAAAAGCGAAGAAGTTCTGTGTGTGTGAAATTAGTTATGTTTCTTAGTCTTTTTATTGGCATGCGAGACCGTTGTGTACATATGCAGCTCATTCAGGGTTGCCAACTCCTGTTCGTTAGAACATCTGCACCTCTGTTTCTAACATTCAGCATCTGCGTCTTCATCTCTAACATTCAGCATCTGTGCCTCTATCTTTTAACATTTAGCATCTGAGACTCCATCTCTAGCATTCAGCGTCTGTGCCTCCATCTCTAACATTCAGCATCTGCACCTCCATCCCTAACATTCAGCATCTGTGCCTCCATCTCTAACATTCAGCATCTGCAACTGCATCTCTAACATTCAGCATCTGAGACTCCATCGCTAACATTCAGCATCTGCGCCTCCATCTCTAACATTTAGCATCTGCGCCTCCATCTCTAACATTCAGCATCTGCACCTCCCTGTCTAACATTCAGCATCTGTTCCTCCATCCCTAACATTCAGCATCTGCACCTCCATCTCTAACATTCAGCATCTGCACCTCCCTGTCTAACATTCAGCATCTGTACCTCCATCCCTAACATTCAGCATCTGCACCTCCATCTCTAACATTCAGCATCTGTGCCTCCATCTCTAACATTCAGCATCTGAACCTCCATCTCTAACATTCAGCATCTGCACCTCCATCTCTAACATTCAGCATCTGCGCCTACATCTCATAAGAGCTGAATGAGCCCGACCAAGTCTCATGCTGCCAGACACACACTGATCAAAGTCTGAACACTTGGGCTACTTGTTCTCCTTCCTGAATAGGTCATGGTAAGCTTATCATCAGTGACAGATTGTGATAAACCCTTCCTAAACAGACTAGACTGACAAAGTCAGTCTGTGCTGTGAGTAATGCACAAGTAGTTCTTGTTTGTTTGGCTTAGGAACAATGGGTCCTCTTTCCAAAGCTGTAGTGTGTGTGGAACAGGTAGAACTGAAATGTCCTGCATCACTAGATAACTGCCAACAAAGCTCTTCATTTAACAAACAGTGTTTCATAATGCAACCAGTGTAAAGTGTAACAGTTAGGCAAAGTGTCAGTTTATATTCTGTTTATATTCTATAAAACAAGCCACTCTTGACCATAACAACATTTTATAACTATATTACAAAATAAAACCAGTTTTCACTTTTTCATCAGAGATCATTTATATATTTAACATTTACATAATATATAAATGTATATGTAAATAATGAAAGCTGCAGATTATAGATGGCAGTTTGCATCTCTGGAGTGCTTTTGGATAGGAGACAGGGGCTGTTATGGTACCTTAATTACCTCACTCTTTTGTGTCATGAATTAGAATTTTTTTGCTAATTCTCGTGCAACATGTTTAAGCGAGTTTCCTTCAGGGACTTCAGCTTTTCCCTCAGTTCAAAAACAGGCGGACTGGCAGCTCTTAGGCTACCCTTATTGTTGGTGTATTTGTGCAAGTGCCCTGTGATGACCTGACATTCCGTGCCGTGTTTGCTCTGTTACGTCCTGTGCTTTGTAGGATAGTCTCCAGTTTGCTACTATACAAGTACATAAGCTGTTGAAAATGGACACTTTTCATTACGTAATGAAAATGTTATTTGAAAAAAAAAACCTTATTCAGGAACGTTAGGTGTTTTGAAAGCCTGCAGTTCTTGGAAAACATTCCTTCCCAACTTCTGCTTCTGTATATGAGTCTTGTTTCACATGCTGTTGTAAACATTTAATAAGCAGAATCCTAGTATTGATTCAAAGTCTTATTTGCCTGCTCAATTTATACTATTCAAATTCTTCAATCATTGGGTCAAAGTTGGCAACCCTGCACGCACTGTGTAAGTTATCCAGTGTCTATAGAGCATATCATGTGGCCATTGTACAAATCACATACCTGTAGTAACTGTCATTTTTATTTTAGCCATGTAGAACACACCCATGCTGTAAATTTAACATTGCATTTCAGAACATGTGAAAGTCCTGACCTCTCTAGTTAATTCTGAGTTAGACTGCACTGAAAAAATGGGTCTACTTCTCCATGACGACACCGATTTATGGAAGTAAAACATTGCATTAACATGATAGAGGCTCCCTTTGGTGTTTTTTTTAATCAAATAACATAATTTTATTTATTTTTGTGAGCCTGGCAAAACAGGCCGTGGGGAAATTTACACTCAGACTTCAGTTTGATTACATTTTAATCTTTACTATGCTTGTAATTGGAATGTTTTACATTTTCAAGGTTTGTAGTCAAATGTCAAATGTTTTTTGCTGTTTATGGAGATAAATTTTACAAAATAAAGTCATTGGAATGCAGAATGTGTTGTAAAATGCTCATCGTTACCTCCAAAGGATAAAACAAGTGAACTCACTCCTGCATCATTAGAACTAGATCTACGACTGTGTTACTACAAATCCATATTCTAAACTAGCTTCCAGATGTCAAACGCTTGAAAGATTGCACAGTTAGCAGGTGTCCTCCTATATGGCTGTTCAGGACAGAAGTTTTTCTTTTGTACGGCATAATATTAGTAAGGGTACATTTGCAGAAAAGTACTACTGAGGAAGAAATGCCAGGCGGTATGTCTGTGTGACTTAAATTCATGTACTTTGTTACAAAAATGGAAGGAATTTGAGTGTGTGCTTATTTCCATATGCACTGAAACACTAACGGGGCTCCTTAATTGCTGTTTATGCACTGAGCTAGGCTTTGCAGTAGAATAGCAACAGCTACCAGAATCATTTATTGTTCTGTGTAGAAAGATGCTTCATCAGCTCTGTTTCACCTTCGCTATACATTAGCAACACTAGACACAACATGGCTACCTCAGGCTCAGTTGTTTACTTTTTAAACACTGATCCCTTTGTGTGCTGGTGCAAGACCGGCTCTCAGAGTCCTCACATTGTTCTGTTCAAGACACTTCCCCTGTCAGCAGCCCCACACACACATAACTTTGCATCATTTGGGGCTTACTTCTCAAAACAAAATAGCTACCAAAATTAAGCCATTCAAACCTGAACAAACTGATCATTCAAACTCTTAACAAATGCACACATTTGGCTGATTAATATCGGAATGGCAAATTGTTATCTGTACATTTTTCACACCATAACATGTTAATAAGACAATGTATTATGACATTAAGTGCATTACATATTCATTTCTTTAATTATAAAAACTGTTAAGTTGCAGTTTTCTAATGAAGGAATGAAAATGTATGGTGGACATTATGGGTAGACACTCACAGTCCAGAAGGGCTGCAGTGGGTACTGCCAATTTTTGTTTTTACTTTAATCTAAGTGGCAATTAAACATTACTGACTTTTTGTATAATTATTATATCAATCCAGAAATTCTCAACAATCTTAAATAACTTTTAATATGTATTATTATATATTTTAAAAGCATGACAAAGACTTACTGATGGTGTTTTTTTGTTTGTTTTTTTTTTTACAGATACGGTATATTTTAATCAATTTCTTATTAATGATCACTTAAGTCACTGCTCCTGATTATATTTGTCATAGGTCCCTGTGATAGGCTGTGATTGCCTATCCCTGGTATACTGTACTAGTATATGCCGATGGGGTTTAGGCAGCCAGTCAGCCTTAGACTTCTTGAGGATCTTTTTCTCTGTCTCCTCCGTGTCGTTTTAACTTTAATTTTACCGTATTCCAAGAGTTGTAGTTCCTACTCGGAACTTGTTGCGAAAGGCGCTATATCGAACCGACCAGCATGCGCTGCTGCACGCGCATTAGTGTTTCAGCCGCGGATCTGACGTTTAATACGTAGTGACGGAACAACGTCACTGACGCAAGTAGTAAACAAAAGTGGAGACGTCGTGAACCAATCTGTCCTTGTCGGCGATTTTGAAAGCTGTCATCGGATCGTTGGTATGTATTTTTCACGTTACGACCAGCGAACGAAACTGGTACATTTGGCACACAAGTAATGGCGACGGGTGGCGGAGCAGCGCAGTATGTGGAAGGAGAAGCGTCCAGCCTCTCTCATTCTGCGGCTGGGAGAAGCGCAAGAGTTTCCAGTGCAGCTGCTCCGCTCTCCCCGTCCGCCATGGGCCTCAACAGAGAGCCTGTGTATAACTGGCAAGCTACGAAGAGCTCAGTGAAGGAGCGATTCGCATTTCTATTTAACAACGAATTGCTCAGCGATGTGAGATTTGTCGTTGGCAAGGGCCGACTAGCTCAGAGAATTCCTGCACACAAGTTTGTCTTGGCGGCTGGAAGTGCAGTTTTTGACGCCATGTTCAACGGGGGTATGGCCACTACGTCTGCAGAGATTGAGCTCCCAGACGTGGAACCAGCTGCATTTCTTGCATTGCTGAGGTAGGTAGGAATGTATAGTGCTGTATAGCTACTCTGTCCGCCCAGTGATCTAACAAGCCGCGGATTTGCTGGACTTAATTTCAGTGTGTCATTTGGTATTCCGTAGAGTCTGGTGAAAAGATGCCTGTTGGAACTGCTGCGGTAATCGTGCCAAGACAACGTCTTTTTTTGTCCAGTGTCTAATACATTTAAGTGAGGACTGTTGTGTACACAGTACTCACGAGTGTTGATTTTGGAAATTAGAATTGGATTTAGACCTGTAATGCTGTTGACAAAAATGGTGTGCATGTTAGCATACGTTGCCAGTCTTACTAGTACAACGGTAAAGTGGTGATATTGGCATTGCCAGTAAACTAAATTATGTCAAGATTTATGCCTGCCGTTTCTGTTTCCGTAATGACTGTTCCACAGTGATAAATAATAGGCCCTTTTAGGACATGTAATCTGTATGCTCATTTGCTTGAAGGTTTCTTTATTCAGACGAAGCCCACATTGGTCCTGAGACTGTCATGACTACTCTTTATACCGCAAAAAAGTACGCAGTGCCGGCCCTGGAAGCGCACTGCGTGGAGTTCCTCACGAGCCACCTCCGCGCGGACAACGCTTTTTTGTTGCTCACGCAGGTGGGAGAAAGCGCCCCCCAGTGATGGCTCACTTCAGTACTTAGCGTCTTGCTCTGCAGCAATATAAATACATTGTTATCAAATAGTGTATGTTTTTTCTTATTTTTACTTTTATGAGAAGGTATAGTATTGTAAAATGACAGCATGCCAATAGGGGTTGCGTAGCCAGTCGACGTTGGACCCTCAGAGGTTCTTTCCTTCTACCCACTGTGGAGTTGTTTGTTCCTGTGTTCCTTTATCGTCAGGCTTTAACTTTACCTATGTATTGTTCTGTGTGCCCACTCCTGTATAATGCCTTAGGGCAACTCTGTTGTGAAAGGTGTAAAAGGTGACGGGGCTCAAACTCTCAACCTCACAGTCCAAAAGATTACCAAACAAGGCAGTTTGCTTGCTGAGCTAAAGATCCAAGTGCCTCGCTTGGGGGACTAATCATATTGTTGTCCTCACTACCAAGGTATTCTCACCATAGCACTTTCGAACTCCACTACAAAGGCGCTACATAAAAATACAGTTGCCCCTTCACACTCATGAGGGTTAGATGTAGATGACCCTTGCAAATGTGAAAATTCACGAATAATACATGTTTCTCTCCCCAACCTCAACCCAGACAGACAGCTAGCCTGACCGATAACATCTATTAAAATATCTATTTATTACTAGCTTCTAAACAAACAGTACTGAACCACACTCATAGACTTTCCACAAAGCATGTTTAGCCGTTCCACCTTTTGTCAGTCGTCACAATCTTCTGTCTCTTAGGAACACTTTCAATGGCACTGGGAGCACTATATTTTGGGCCCATTATTAAAAATGCAAAATTAGTCCTTAAAAGTTACAGCAAGAAACACGATGTGCTACAGTCACAAAGGCAACTAACACAGTATGGCTGGTCACTGAAATATGTTTTTAATATTAAAGAGAGAGTATGCACTAACAAATATAAAACTATATGACATATGCACTAACAAATATTAAATAACACTAATATGTGTACATTATATAACTGTGTCACAGAAATCATTTTTGGTGTTTGTTTTTGGCTTACACGTCGTCTGCAGCTTTCTGCAATCTTCGGCATTATTGTGCTTGGTCATCTTGCAAATGACCAAAACTGTGAATATCAAATTCCCAAATGTGTAGGGGCGACTGTAAATTAAATATAGCGGTTAACAGGTCTATATGTTATCAGTATTTTATCCTATTTTTGATAATGGGTGATGTTTTATACCAGAGAACCAATTTTTTTTAACAGAAAAGCATTACTGTACATTTACCACATGTCAGATATGTAGATGAATATAATTGTTCACATGAGAAATTACAGTAATTAAAATATAAACTATATACAGTGGGCAAAATAAAGCAACATATAGTAGCATAAATGCACTCTATACCAAAGGTTTACATTCTATAGCATTGTGGTTTTACAGAGATGATTGATTATGTGGTTTGTTTTGCAGGCCAGGCTGTTTGATGAGCCTCAGTTGGCCAATCTCTGTCTAGAAACCATAGATAAAAGTACTGCAGATGCAGTCAATGCTGAGTGCTTCACTGACATTGACTTGGGTATGAGGATTGTCACTATCTTTTTAAATTCTGATTGTCTTTCCATTTTATGTGCTGTACACTTAATTTCATAATAACATTCTGTTGTATGTATCTGTGTGATTTGCATATGTGATCATGAGAAAAGTAATTATCTGCTGGAAACTGTGTATTTGTGTTTGTGTGTGTGGGTGTTTCAGTCTACTGTACAGATTATGTGGTATTCATCCATTCATGTCATTTGAAGTGCACAGGTGTTTCATTGTGTTGATGAGTGTGAGACCCGCTGACTGCGTGATGCTCTAATCCACTCCCGACCTGCAGACACGCTCTGTGCCGTGCTGGAGAGGGACACGCTGGGAATCCGTGAAAACCGTCTGTTCGGCGCTGTAGTGCGCTGGGCCGAGGCAGAATGCCACAGGCAGCAGCTCCCGCTCACTTGTGAAAACAAGCAAAAAGTTCTGGGCAAAGCGCTGTCACTTATACGCTTCCCACTCATGACCATGGAGGAGTTTGCAGCTGGTAACTGTCTGCTAGCTGAAAGCAGTACCTCTGTGCAATTCTAATTTGTATGCATAGATCGAGTATATTATTATTTATTATTTTTAAATGTTATTTGTAATAACGTTTGCCTTTATTTGTAAAGATAATCTTAAAGTACATCATAAATGATTGTTGAAGTATTTATGTTGCAGTTTAATTTGTTCTTGTTTTCTGTTTTATTTCTAAATGACAAAATATAGATGCCAGTTTGATATTTTTTCTTGTGCAACAGGGCCTGCCCAGTCTGGATTGTTATTCGATCGGGAGGTGGTAAATCTGTTTTTACACTTTACAGTAAACCCCAAACCCCGGGTTGACTACATTGACAGGCCAAGGTGCTGTCTCAGGGGCCAGGAGCGCAGCATTAGTAGGTTTCAGCAGGTAGAGAGTCGCTGGGGCTACAACGGCACCAGTGACAGAATTAGGTACGACATCACTATGTTCTGTTCACGTACTGCATGCCTCTTTTTTATGGTTGTCAAGAGTGGAGATTTGTGTTATTTATTTTTGTCTTCTGTCTCCTCCTTTTCCACAACAGATTCAATGTAAATAGAAAAATATCTATAGTGGGGTTTGGACTTTATGGTTCCATTCATGGTCCTACAGATTATCAGGTCAACATACAGGTATGTAGTGAAAGTCACTTAAACCATCTTTAGTTACTTTACTTGAATTCTGCTGGTTTTTTTCCCTTGTATTATAAAAATGGTCATTATTGTGTTATGTAACAAAAATGTTTTGTTTCAGATAATTGAAACTGACAAAAGCCAGCTGCTTGGACAAAATGACACAGGCTTTAGTTGCGATGGGACTGCAAGCACTTTCAGGGTGATGTTTAAGGAACCGATTGAAATAGCACCTAATGTGAGCTACACTGCTTGTGCCACTTTGAAGGTGGGTTTAGCTCTCAGCACATTTGCTTAACACCATTTCCTCTGTATTAGGTCTAATAGAGAGCTGGTGTGAGTCATGCCAGTACAATATATAGGAGTCAGTCGGAGGTTATTATATACTTTCCTGTCTTTTTTGTACACAGGGTCCTGATTCCCACTATGGCACAAAAGGGTTAAAGAAAGTGCTTCATGAGTCTGTACCAGGAACCAAGACAACATTTTTTTTCTTCAGCTCACCCGGAAATAACAACGGCACATCAGTGGAGGATGGTCAAATACCTGAAATAATTTTCTATACTTAACAGTATCATCCTCAATTTTTTTTGTTAAAATGATAATACAACTAAATGAAAACTATAATAATGAAGACTGGCATTGCCGGTCCTATTGACGCTCATGTTGCTTTTACTTTTGCGTACCATACATGGCTGGCATTTTGCCTGTGGACACAACAGGGCATGCAGTTAGCTGGAAATGTGTAAATCTGTATTTAATGTACTATCCCTACATGACATTGTTGAATCAGCCAGGAAATTCGCAGTTTTACATGTAAATAGCATACCTTATAAAGTGATGGCATTCAGTTAGTACTGTATAGATGATTGTTCTTTCTATGTTGGCTGTTGGAATTATATGATTTTTTTTTTTAATTTCTATTTTCTTGACAGCTGCAAATGTTTTTACTGGCAACAGATTATACACATGAATCCATTTATAAGGGTGCATTTAAGCCATGCATACACACTCCAAGATGTATTTAAATACTTTTATAAAAAGTTTAATGTAGTTAATGCAAAATGTAAACATAATGCAGAAGTGCTGTTTTCATCTTTCATATTTTTCAACAAAATATTTGTATAATCAATATTTTGGTCTGAAAGTTAAAGTTGCACTTTTTTAATGAAGGGATAAAATGTATAGTCTAAGTCAGGGATAGGCATCACGGTCCTGGAGGGCTGCAGTGAGTGCAGCCTTTTGTTTCAGCCGATTCATTAAATTTAATTTGACCACTATCTTAAATATCGCTTGTATTGTTACTCCTTTTCAATCTTCTTGATCATTTGCATCTGTGCTTACTTGTGTTAATTTATTGAGAGAAAACGGTTACAAAGAAGACGGATAAAAGTGAGAGTTGTGCTTTAAGATCTCTTAACAAAATACAAATCACGCGTTGTAATACCACCCTAACTGCAGAATCATAACACAAAATACCCGGTTAATTTAGCATGGTGTTTAATTCAAACCGCTGGTCGTTAACTGTATTTAATTATTAATAATGAACAGTAGAAACGGGTCAATGACAAAGAATGCCAAATCAAGAGCAGTGACTTAATTGATTCTTAAGAAAATGATTAAACTAGTTTCTTAAAAATGTTAAGCAGCATCGGTAAATCTTTGTCATGCCTTTTAATTTCTTATAAAAAAATAGAGATTGTTGAGAATTTCTGGTTTGACATATACAAAAAGTATTTAAGTGGCGTTAACCGTGAATTAAAATTTAAAATTGCCTGAAACAAAAACCTGCCCACTGCGGCCCCCCAAGACTGATTGGCCACCCCTGGCCTGAGCACTTCTACAGTACGCGTTTGAGAAAACTCATAGACAAGTAAGGTACAAAAGAGCCTACATAAGTCATAAGGATCGAATCTGTTAAGAATTTAGCATAGTATTGTACCCAAATGAATTGTTCGTAATTGAAATGTGTGTGGTTTAATGTAAAATTTATTTGACCGCATTCAAAAGTGTGTTACCATTAAAATTATACACATGAGCGGTGCGGGGCGGTTGTTGCTTTGCGTTTCACGCATGCGCGTTGTTGAAAGTACGAGGAGGAGGAGGAGGAACACACTTTCTCCGGAAGGAAAAACACGGTGTTTACAGAGCATGTTCAGGTGGTCTAAAGTGTACAAAGTCGCTGATTCCTGTTACTTAGCATTACAGCTGGTATTAGTGCAATCACGTACAGGTAGCATCTTAAATATACCGTATAGTCAGTGTCTTCCGTTACTGAGTAAGAGAGTTCACACATTTAGGAAACGATCCAGAGCCTTGTCTTCGTGCGTGCAGGAGGAAAACAGACGAGGACAGTGCAGTATGCCTAAAAAAGATAAAACGGTGAGCACACGCAGAAACCTTGGAACCAGCATCACTGATTCATGATTGCATGTTTTCTGAGTGGAATAACCTCATTGCTAAATTTGTCGTAATGAATGCAAGCTACATTTATAAAACCGCTCATATTTGGTTATCGATTATTTTAAAGTATTTTATTATTATTATTATTAATAATAATAATAATAATAAATATAATGGGTTGGTGCCTTGTCTAGGGCGTCCCCTGCCTTGTTCCCTAAGCTTTCCGGGATAAGCTCCAGGCCCCTGCCCCCACCTGCAATGCTAAAATGAATGAATGGGTATTATTTGATTATTTTTTATTTATTTAAGAATCCACAAAGCAAAGGCACTGCAAAGGATTTAGAGCTCCTTACGGGGCCTGTTACACGTGACAAAAGTGGAACAGTCTGTATTGCAATACACGCAAAACCAGGATCCAAACAGAATGCCATAACAGGTGAAGTTTATTTTTACAGAAGCATTTTTAAATGCCATTTTTATTTAATAGAATGTCAGTCATTTAGCACTAAAATGTAAACTTTTTGACAACTTTCATATTTTAGATAAATGACCAAGTGCTTAGATTTTGTAAGTTTGGCTTGTTTGTTTACTTGTTACCAGATGTATCTGCACAGACCGTTGGTATTTCTATAGCTGCGCCGCCATCTGACGGGGAAGCAAACACAGAGCTGCTCAGGTATCTGTCCAAGGTCCTGGATGTGAAGAAAAGCAGCATCGTTTTAGACAAGGTTGGTTCAGTTTGGTTGGCAGATGTTTAGAAATTGTTTCTAAGATGTCACAGATGTGAACAGTATCTGTGTCAGCCAAATACAAAATTTAAGGGAATAGTTTGTTTTAAAGTTGAATTTTTTACTCCACTGCAATCTTTTGGTTTTTCCTCTTAATGTCTTCATTTTACCTCTGAAGATTATATAAATCATAGGGTTAATGAAACTGCCATTTACCATTTGAATATACACAGCTCTTTGGTCATTACGTTGCCTGTTGTGAATTGTTTAGTTTTATTTTGCTCACCTTACTGTCAGGGATCTAGATCCAGGGAGAAAATAGTGAAGATCTCAGGATCAATAAGTCCAGAAGAGGTCCTGGACAAGCTGAGAAGAGAAGCTGCCTTGTAGGTCAACAGAAAGGCATGAAGGAGCAGCACAAGGTGGAACATCATGTGACCTCTGTGACCAGCAGTAACATGGCTGTCTACATCGATACAAAACTGGAGAGTCTACGCAGACCTTGATATACCTACCATGTGTTGTCCTTGTCATGACCCAGCACAGACCTGGTCAAGGGCTGAACTTGGCTGAGGATCACCATGTTGCCTATGACAAGCTGACTGACCTTGTTTTTTGAAATTTGGTGGTTTTGTCCAGTGTTGTCTCCCTTCTTAACAGGAAGTGATTCAACACATTTACATAAATTAGGTCGTGAAATATAGCATGTTGAAATGCATTATTTCTGCAGAAAAACCGACTTTAACAAAAAACAGGTGGAGGCATTCGGTATCATCCAACCAAGTTAATTAAAAGGTTTGAGCTGTCGAGGCAAGGTATTCAGGTGACCCCATGCCCTTTTACATAAAGGCACTTTTCAGGGCCATTAGATAATTCAGCACATTGTCCAGCACAGTAACTAAAATGCCAGGAAGACCATAGGGTAGATGGTCAGCCAAAGTCACAAGAGACATGTTTAATCAGCGAGGTAATGTCATTCAGGAACAGAAAATGCAGCTGACGCTGAAGCGTTAGCAAAATAACTATACAGATTTTCCTCTTTGGTATTGTGAGCTACAACTGAAATGTGTCTCTTGTGATGTTATCTCTGCACACGAGGGAGCTGAGAAACCATTGCCGTAGCATTAGTATCACAAACAAACCTATTAAGGAATATTAACTGCAGTGTGAGTAACATCTTCCAGTTTTCCAGAAATGTTTTACTAACAAACAGATCTTCTGTGGAATTATTTTTCATACTATTTATGTGACTTAGAGATGCAGGGACCATGGAGCCTGTTTTAGCGAATAAGTGACAATGCTCACCCTAAATGCCATCCCCAGCCCATTGTAGCACACGCATGTATGCATGCACATTTACACACTATGGAACAGTTGTGTTTGACACTTCATCTCCTCTGCAAGTCACACACAAACACAGGGAGAATGTACTCAAATTCATACACTGTACTAAGATCATGATATGGGCTAAGGCTGGAGCCACCCTGCTATGGAATCAAAACGTGGACATGCTGCACTGAGCAGCAAAACCTCCTATATAACGTGCTTTTGTCTCCATCTGGAGACCTTTATGGATGTGTGAGGAACTTGTGTGTTTATGAAGGTTTCAGTAGCAGAAGTTAGGAGGCTTTATGTGCATAACTGCATAGCACATTTTATAACCTTTACTATGTAAACCAAGATCTGTTACACAGAATTGTAAATGTAAAAATATCTTTAAGAACCAATACTTAAAAGAGCAGTGTCACAAGAAATAACAGGAGTATTCTCAGAGACAGCAGATTACCACAATATGACCTGAAAAACAGGTTTTGGATGGTTGCTACATGGTTAAACAGTAATTACTTTCTTAATTTTTGGGTTGATTCATGCTGAGGTTTGTCATTTTATGAAATCTTTTTTATGCAAATGAGAATTAAATAAGAATATTTATAAAGCATGCTAACGCTTTATAAACAAAAATCTCATGTCTCATTGTAAAATGCAGAATTACAAATGATGCTGCTGTTATACCAGTGTCTCCTCCAGTTGTTCACGTCACAGGCCAAACCTATTTGTCATTCATTTGATAGGAAATAAGTTCACCAAGTTGATGTCATCCGTTTTCAAAAGAGATTGGAAACTGCCTTTTATTCTGCAGGGCTCAATTTACAGTTGTGACAGGGCAGCATGAGTTTCTGCCTGGATGACAACGATTAACTGCCTGCAGGATTATGTGCATAAGTCATATTTTGGGGGTTGTGATGCATTAGCAATAAGAGGACAGCTAACGTACAACCGTGCAAATTGTTTCTGTCCACCGAAGGCAGGATATGACAATGGAGAGAGGAGGTCTTCAAGCCTTGTGAAGAACACCTGGATCATTGTAAAGGTCATATCTTTGTTGCGTTCTTGGATTCTTCATTTTTGTATGATATAGCAGAAGTAAGTGCTTTCTATAATAATAATAATTACCTGTAATAATAGTAAATAATAATATATAATTAGGAACCCTAAGATTTCAGAGACCAAATAAGATATGTATCTTATTTGATACAAATTTAACATTTAGATCTCCAAAGATCCATAAATTTAAGGAAATGCACACTGCTTAAATGAAGCAATTTAATCACCAATTTGAAAAAAAAAAAAATTACCTTAGCATTCCCGTTAATATGTTGTAGAGAAGTATGATTTAGATTAATTCTGATCAAACAGCGTCTATAAAGAATTTCTTTCACCCTCCTATCTGTTCTTTAAGGTTACATCTCCTAACGCCAATTGTTCGTATTTAGAAAATCCTGTCAGACTGTAAGTAATGTTCTCAACACACAACCTCTTCCCTGGGGGGGAGGCTTTCGTTTTTTGGAAGTAAAAATAGATGGGAAACAAGAGGAGGAAAGAAGATACAAATGGTGCTCTTCCCACAAAGCCTGGGGGCAGCAGTGCTGAAGAGGGTTGTGGAAATCCAGAGACCACAAATAACTCCATCACACAGACCAACCCCAGTAATTACATTGCTTGTACATGCAAAAATAAGCACTACTAATGTGTTGGCTTCATCAAGGTTTATTTGAGAGCTGCTCTGGTCCACAACAGGGAATGAGGTAAAACTCGGCATGCATATTAATGAAAGGGATTTTTACAGCATCCTGTCCACATCTGATTTTGATTATTTTCTCTCCATTAATAAGCATAAACTAGCATTTGAGGAAGGACCTGTTTCTGATTACTATTTGATCTTCATGCTGAGCTGGTCCGCAATACTTTAGTTTATCAGCTGCAGAGTAGAATAATTCTACAGGGGAAACCGTGGGAACGATTTGAGGTGTTTAGGTGAAGATCTAGCTTTAGGTCTCAGTGTTAATACCAGTAGAGGTATTGTCTGCTGCTGTCACACTCAAAAAGATATGATGAGATGTGACAATCCTACAAGCCCAAGTAAATTTATGCTGGTGGCTGCAAGTGAATTTTTTTCCATTTTTGTCACACATGCAATCCTTCCTGCTGTTAAAGATGGCATTATACTCCATAGTGCTAAAGAATTAGTCATAACCTTGCAAACTATCCTGCTGATATCCTTTGAAAATATTTCCTGTAGGCAGCCCAAGAAATTTAAATTTTAATCAGTACAGGACATTCTTATGGCTGAGGAGTAGCGTCCTGTGCCAGTTGTGTGCTTTTGAGGTGCTTTCTTTTAATTTTCTAAAACATGCAGGAAGCAGTCTCACCAGCCTTCTGCATGCGAAATCTGTGGTTAAAGGAAGAACATCAGGAGGTCTAAAGCTGCCCTCCTACAGCAAGCTACCCTAAGGTGGCACCGCTATATAGGGCAGGGTGAGTGAATCTGGTCGTTTTTCTACAGGTATTTGGAATACAGGCAAGGTATGCCACTATAGCATGAGCCACCAAGTTATTTAACACAAATTAAAAAATGTTTCCGTTCACCGCATTCTGTCACACTACAGTGTGTGTGATTGTCTTCTTCTCCTGGAGCACATAGCCAAAGTGTCAAGCTGATCCTCCTGAATGTTTGTTCATGTACATATGCATACATACATGGACAAACATTCAAACTGCCTGCATGCACATACTCACACACACACACACACACACTCACACACACTCACAGAAATGCATGTACAAGCTAACAACCAATAGCAGTGCCAGAGAGCACATTTGGGCATTGACTTATTTCACAGAAGGTAATTGTGATTCAGTGGCTGCTGACACAGGCATTGGTCTGTCAGAGGAGACATGGATTTCATGTGCTGGGTTATTTGGAAGGATGTTCCAGGAGCCCAAACTGAGAGGCATCGCTGGTGCTCCTGTGTGGCACCATGACTGCTGGCTTTCATCGGCTTCCAGATTTTATAAGAGAAAACTCGATGACAATAGTAAGATCTGGTAGCAGCAAGACAATCCACACAGGTAATGATTCTTTGCAAATGAGTTATTATAACCTTAAATAAAGCAATTATAAGTATAAATGCAATTACATTACTGTTTTTTTAACTAAACTTTCATTGGAAACAACAGATTTGAATCCAAATGTGCAAATGAAGGAAAAAAAAACATTATCTATTTTAGTTCATTACACATGATAAACTGTATTTAATTTACAGTCTCTTTTAGTTACAATTTAAATTGTGTTGGTGCTTTAAAATTTTACCTATAAATTGGATTTACTTTTTAACATCCGGTCATTTTATCACTTTCTGATCATTACTAATTTGAAAAAAAAAAATTTTTTACAATTTAGGACTGCCCAAGAGGGACTGAGCTTGTTGTCACGGGACCATTGGCCACGCCTGTTCCCCTGTAGAACGACCCATACCATGGGGCCTTTTGCTTAACCCCAACTATAGAGTTTTGAAGAAACCAGCACCTTGCACAATCATCTGTGATCACTTGATGAAAAAAGAAAACAAAAAAGGTCTATTGTTATCAAGCATTAGACTTCATTATGAAGGGGGTACATGGGATGTGTACTCTGCCACCTAGTACACACAGCTATATAAAGTAACACAAATTATTTAGTGAATTATTGCTGATACCACAATTCCAGTCCATTATTCAAGTGTCCACTATAGGGTACAAATATTTTATTCAGTTTGTTAGCTTTCTTTCTACAGGACCTACAGAAAGTTTGATTATACCCCAGCTCTGTCTCTTTGAGCTGGAGGTCTCTTCCATTTTTAGTTAACATTACCAGCTATGTCAGATGCCTTTCCCTGCATACTCCCCCTTCCTGCTCATTCTAGAGCTGCTCTCAGGATTTACCTGGGCAGAAGACTGGGAATTGCCACTGTGCACTTAGCGACACCCCATAACTCAACACCTGTCTGTCTGAGCTGGTTCCCTAGCTGGTTCCCTAGCTGGCCTGGGTCCCAACAGACAACATGATCTTGTTCACAAAGCTCTTACAAAAGGTTTCATTCCTATTTTCAATTCCCTCCCTAACAGCAATGAGGCAATCATAAGATTCACTCCTTTGTTTATATTAAATGTAAAAATCTACTGGGGAGCCTGTAATAGCAGGTGATTTTCTAATAATTTTACAGTAACCTTGTTATGTGAGTGTACCATACACATTTACTAAATGTGGATACGAGACTTTATGTGAAAATAAATTTACCAAGAACATTTATTTTCTGGTTGTCGACATACCATGCTATTAAAAATGAACACTTTATGTAGGCAAACTGAAAATAAAATGAAATTACAGAAATCCCATTCCTAATAGACTAGGATTTACCAGTTATCAAAAATAAAAAACAGAAATACAGTTAATGGATTTATTTTAAACTAAATACACATATGAAGGTACCATTTTGTGCTGGCTTTTTTACTTGGTTAAAGTAAAAGTCAAAAACAAATCTTTTATAGCTACTATCAAACTATTATTCTGTAAATGTGTGTTTGATCTCCCCATGTGAACACAAAGCTAAACCCACACTGGTTACACACCTCCTGCTAAACATTAATTCATTTCTATAATTAAATTACAGTAAGATGAATTGTGCTGAAATAATACAAATAGTCTTTTCCTTAGTGAAACAGTTTTAAATTATGTCAAAGATGCAATTTTTATTTTTTTTCCACCGCACTCTGCAGATCACTATTAGTAGTGAGTGTCACGCGGCCGCTGGTCGCACGCACGGTAGACACGGCTGTAGGCGTTATGGTGTCCTGAAGAAGGAGAGTATTGGCCTCCGCCTTGAGTCCAGCGTCTGTCATGCCATTGTTGGGAGCCCCACTGGTCTCCAGACCAGCCCCTTCCTCTGCCCTGTCCTCTGTATGGACGGTATTCTTGATACCTACAAATAATATGGAATTTGAAAGTGTCCAAATATTTTATTTGCATGGCTATGTTATATTACAATATTTTAAATCATTATTGAAATGTGTGTTAAATGTATTTCACCTATAATCACGTCCACGTGCGTGGCCACCTCCCAGACCTCTCCAGTCCTCCACTATCGGCGGAGGATCTGATGCACGCTTCAGGTAATTCTGGTATGTCTCGTCTGCTTCAGTGAATCTGTATGCAAACTGCACCTCGTAATTTGGCGCCTCTTCAGAAGACCTGGGTGTCAAAAATATTCAAGTGTTTTACCACATAACAGGTTCAAAAACTGTATATGAAACAACGTCGGACGTACATTCATGCTTTTGCTGTTACAAAAATATTTTAATATATTAACCAGAACTTTAAATGTTGAAGAGAAACATTTATAAACAGCCCCCCTCTTACGCCCCTGCATCCAGAAAATTCAACACTGAAGCTAAGACGTTTACGGCATGTTTAATGACACCGAGCAATCAAATCGGTGAAATAAAACATTCAGCCATAAGTTAAATAACATTAAAGATACTGTACTCGTTGTTAGTAGAGCCAAGTCCCATCCAGTCGTCCACAACAGGTGGTCTGTCTGCGCCACGTTTCACGTACTTCTGATACTCGCTGTCTTCAGCGGTAAAGCGGTAAGCAAACTGCTGCTCGTAATCAGGCAAGGATGCAAAACCAGAAGACATTCTGGATGTGAATGTATAAAACTGAAGCTCTCTGCTCTATGGTTTCACACACGTTAAAGCAAACTAGGTAACAAGGAAACCAGTTACATGTTCGCTAGCCAACACACAAGAAAAGCCATTTATATAAAGTTTACTTTTTAGAAATCCAAAAGCTGCTAACGACAAATCGAAAAAAAATCTCCTTCAGTATAAACTTTAAGAGTATAACTGCTAAGCTAGCAACTGCTCTGCAAACACACAACGCATTACAATGGTGTAACAGTGTTTTAGTTCCCCAAAGGCTGAATGTGAATAGGTTCCCACACCCGATCCTCACCTGGGTGGACTTCAAAGTAGTTTCCATTATTCAAAGCAGTTTTCATTTAATTGTAGGATAACACACAATTCTGGTCTTAACCACTTGTTATTTTTTATTAAAAAAAAAAAAAAAAGATAAGTGGGCTATTAAAACTGTTAATATGACGTAATGTTGATTTTATGTATTTTAATTATGTAAATTACCCAAGACTAACTCTAATCGTTTAAAAATCTATATGTACTTTGGTAGGCAACGAAGTTAATCCGCTGTTTAATTACGAAATAATAATAATAATAATAATAATAATAATAATAATAATAGTTTTGTCGTAGTTACAAATCAAAGCATAAGTGTTAGTGTATTATAAGGTGGTCGAAAGAACATGTTAACAATTAACTGCTTGTACGCGATGGGAAAAGCTGTGATATGATTCGTTCATACTTACTGCGTACTGGTTCAAAAATTATCTACAAAATCGAAGAAAAATGCCATATTATTTATTTTAATAATAAATTATTTAGACTTGAATGTAAACAAAATACTGTTCGTCGTATAATAAAACAAGAGGCTTGATTGATTAATATCAGTAAATAACCAAGTTTAATTTTATTTCCACTTTGGATAAAAAAAAATACGTGTGTGTGTGTGTGTATTTATGTATTTTTACGTGCGCGCGCACACCATTTGCGATTAGTGAGTGTACTTTCACGCCTCCATATATGAGATAATGTTCTGCTGCAATGGGCTGCTTTTGCGTATACTCGTTGTCTAATAAATGTGAAATGTAAATACATTTATGCAACACCGTCGGAAGCCGCAGACCACATCAGAACATTATTTGCACAGTTACACCGTTCGGCTCAAGTCCATGGAGACGCGGCGCAAAAGCTTGGTGTCAGGAGTATGTGGGAGGCTGTTCTCATAAGCAGGTGGAATCCGCTCAGTGTCGCTGCTGTGGCCGTGTGCCTCACTTGTAACTGGCGCTCACCAGGGAATGACGGAATCTGTCAGTACTGAAACGTTATGAATACCGTATTACATTTTAAAAGCTTGCGATTTTTTTCGTTGTCTGATTAGAAAATACTAACAGTCATTTATTCTGTTACCGAGAAGCTTTATAAATGACATGAGCTTCAGTGGAAACAAAGGTAAAGGATTGGTAACAACGAAACATCAACCTCCCAGTAGACGGTGTGAGTCAGTCTTAAATTTCAGTTTTATTTCTGCTGCTGAATGTTTGGAGAGCCTGAGGTGGACTCGCGAAAGAAGTAATCCCAAGGGTGGATTTGTTTTATTTGACTTTTTTTAATTTGATTTTTTTAAATAAGAAAGTTAACCGAAAATTCAATTCTGGACGCCAGAAGCTTGTTTGAAAACTCAGTGGAAATGGGGTAAGTAACCTACTATAAAAGAGTTCTTTCACTTACGCAAATGTACATTTTGACGGTTGTTATAAAACAAATCAAAACAAGTTTTAATTTACAGATTAATGACTATTTAAAAAAATCTGCCTACTACTGTGCAGAAGAATTTTACGCAGTTATGCAAATGTGTCTGAATTTAAGCCATCGAATAGCCACCGTCCAGATAAAATGCTTGTGGCGAGTACTGAAGACTTTCTGGTGCGTAGCAGTCAAAGTTAGTGATTGGTGCTCCTTCTGCTGAATGATGGTTTGAAAATCCTAGATAGATTCCCACGCACGCAAGGTCAAGTGTGCGCTTCGGATTGACGCGGTCACTTTGGGAACTAACGCACAAGGAAGGAATTCCTGCGCCCCATTTACTCCTTATTACCTATCGTGCAACTTTTGCTGCAAAGCGTACGTGCAATATAGGACAAGGGTACATATAAGACGTTTATCTTTGATTGTAATATAACTGGAGGAAATGTTAGTGTAAACGGTGATATTGGAAGTTTTATCTCATTATTAAATTCACGTTAAAATACGTCAACCAGTTATCACTGAAGTTTATATATTTAACCTCAGACACAAAAGGAAAAATAGCGAACGGACTTAAGTTGTGCCGCAGCAGAGCGCTCCTAACATTTACGAACCAGCTTTGCTTGCTGCACGCTTCGCTACACTACGCGAAGTGCCTACCGTATTATACGGTTAAATTATTTTTAAAATTACCATTATCGGTCAAACTGCTTAAAATATTTAAATTACTTATCATTTAGGCAGTTGAGAGACACTCATTATATATTTTTTTCAATGAATTTTACACAGTTGCAGACGCAAGTTTTGTACGACCATGTCAGTACCGTAGGACCAGAAATAACAGGGTATTATGTCTAGAATATTCTGTAAATCACTTTCAGAAAAAACGCGATTTTTGGGGGATTAACTGTATACCACGCATAATGGATTTTGTAGCTAGTTTGAGCATGGTTATTATTATTTAATATAGGCCCACAGAAGTGAAAGAAAACGTTGCTATTGCACACTTGAACAATAATTTAACAAAATTCGTTTGACTTAAACGTGTTTACATGATTTCCATTTAAACGTGTAGGTGTTAGTGGAAACAGTGTTATACAACTATCAGAAATATCCAAAGTGTATCCTGTACAATGGTAATATTCATTCTTATATTCCATGACCAATTTAAAGTCACATTAATCATACAGATTTCTTAAAATTAAACTATGCGAAACGTACCTTATTTAATTTTTTATTAAGTATTATTTTATTAAGTATTACTTATTTTATTGAATTACTTTATCTGGTCATGGATGTTTGTCAGTTGATTTTTTTATCCTGTGTTGATGCCCAAAATATTTTAAACGCACCTAACAGTTATCTAAAATAATTACATGTCGTTAGTGCGATTACTCAATGTGATGTAATTCCATTTTAAAGCAGCAAACTTCAATGATCACGTGAAATACATGCTGGAGGAGGTCCAGGTCTTTAAAAGAGAGGGAGAGAGAAAATGCTACATTTGAAAGAAGTCAGACATTCAGTTTTGATCATATGATGTTAAGTGGAATCTCATCTGATCAAATATTTTATAGAAATCTTTGTTTTTTAGTGTTGTGGCAAGGAACTCACATTCTTGTTTAACCACTTGTATATTTTGCAACATAATCTTAATAAAATATTTTAAGAGAGCTCAATGTGTAATTTCAATGTACATGCTTAAATCGTGTCAAAAGCAGTGAGGCTATGCGTTTCTCTGTTTTACCTTTTTACAGTTGTGTTGGCCACACAAGGTTATAGACTGACTCATAGAAGTTCATAGATGCTCTTTTAGCTGTCTAATTATCAAACAGCTGGAGACTTGATGGCAAGTAATTTCTGTATCATTCACAGATCAACATCAAGGAAACACTTGGCAGGATTACTTTTTTTAATCCCTTATTAGCCCCACAATGGAGAAATTCATTCTCTGCATTTAACTTATTTCCTGGAGGAGCAGTGGACGGACATTTTTTTGGCACCCAGGTATCTAGCACGGAGTGCCTTGCTCAGGGACACACGTGGAGACTGGGCTGGGATTCGAATGAGGAGACGTCTGCATCCCAGCCTGATGATCTGCCCATTGAGCCACCAGGCTTTTTAGCTTGCATTCTATGTTATGAGGTTTTTAATTAAAAAAAAAACATTCTTCAACCTACTTTCTCAGAGATTTCCATTTTAAACACTGAAGTTAAGTGAGGTTTTTGTTGTCTGCACAGATCAAAAAGGTGTATATTTCCCAGAAAGCCAGGGCAAAAAATTAGATCAAATAAATCAGATTTTTACAGTAATCCGCAGTCAAGGATGCAACCCTTTGCACTGAAATGACAGGCCTGTGACCACAAGGCCTAAGTCAACTTTTCAAGCACCTACTGGCACTTTGACTTGGGCAAACTTAACTCACACCTGTGGCAAGAGACCCTGATATAAGATGCATGTGTTTGGGAAAGGCCTGGGAGTTGGGGGGGGGGGGGGTAAAAAGTTAGATAATGTGACATACAGTAAAGCCCTAGTTTATGGCAAAAACACAATTACTTAACGACCGCTGATGGAGGGAGATGGTCTGATGCGGACTGAAGAGATTGGGACCAGATGGTGAAAACTATGGCCATCTGCTGCCAGATTCTGGGTGGACTGCTACAGACACCTTCACTCTCTGTGCAAATTATTCAGTGAAAGGACAACATTTCCCTTCCTTTCAAGTGTACCCCGTCAGAACATTTCTGTAGCTTGAGCTCGTCTGACCTCTCTTGTATGTGTGATTTCATAAAAATAAATTCCTGGCTGTTATCTGACTTTCTGAGTGCAGACATTAAGTTTCACTTTATTATCAATTCCTGTAAAATCAATAATTGCTCACTAGTTTATGAAGTAATCAGTGTTCAATAATTAAACAAAACACCTATGTTTGATATGTACTAAAAAAATCACAGAAGTTCTCGGTGATCCTAAGTGGAGGAGGTAGTGTTTTTTCAGTGTTTTACTTTCAAAGCTATTTTTACAGGAGAGGATAACAGTGGACTGAATTTGTTCAGCTTCCAGAACAATTCAGTATTCTGTTGTTTTGCAGAGCATCTTTTGGTCCAGGTTAACTGCTCCACTCCACCATCCTGCTTCTGATGATTACTGTCAGCTGAAATTACTGTTCCCACTCACAGTGGTCTCTTAGTGTTTCAGGGCTCTTTATGATCAGATGATACATCTGGACATCAGACTCAATTTATGGCAACATCAAGTAGCTTAGAAATTTACTTCACTTTAAATTTTTAAAATTAACCCACTGAGTCTGAATTCATTTATTATGCAATTTGACCTTAGATTTTAAATGTGCACACATGCAGGTGAGCATGCTTTTTTACAATGAAATGGTCAGAGATAAACCCCTTTATGGACATCAGTGAAAATGGTGGCCTTAGTAGGCCTAAAAGGTCAAACAAGCAGAATAAGAACTAGAAAAAAAGAGAAATGTGTTACAAAAGAACAATATGTGTGAACAGACACACGTATACACAGTACCAGAAATCAAAACATAGTATCCCATGAAAAAGACAACAAAACCACACAACACGAGCGAATCAAGCGACAGATAACTGTAGTTATTCTTCATATGTAACGAGGACGGTTGTTCAGGTGCAGTGCGTTTCTTCAAGTTGTGAATTGTATTCATGTTTATGATATATAACTAAGGCTTGCTTATCACTTACTTTAAAGGTGCTGTTGTTATAATACCTGCATCCTGTTAAACTTTTGAAAGTATTCTCCCCAACACATGAAAAGCATTGGCTCACTGTTGAGTCTTTAGGTTAATTCTCAGTGCTGTTCCTAAAGCTTAGAGAAATCCAGGCCCTTGCACCCCATTTCACTGACTGCTTCACAGCACAGATTTGTACAACAGTCTCTGGTCACATTTTGCTTTCTCAGTCAAACGAAAAGCCGGGCGATTGTTCATCTAGAAAGATATCTTTCAACATGCTAGAGTGTTTTTCATTTTTCTCAAGTGATAAATGAATGCCTCACAACACAGCTTGAGGGTCCAGCTCCTGGTCTGTTTCTTACTGTAGATTTCTCTGCCCACACAGTCGCTCTCACCCTGGGCTTCTAATGCACCAGAAAATCGATCTAGCTGAAAGCAATTTTTGCATTTTTACACGGTGGGGAATGAGCTGAAGGCTAGCTTCTTTTTCAGAAGCAGGCTCTGAAGAATGGCTGTCTGACCACTGCCAGCCTGGCTGCCCGTGCTGGGTGTCTGCATTGGGGGGCTGCCCCCAGCCCAGCAAGATAGCCTGGCAAGAGCGGCCACTGTGGCATGGCTTTGTATGCTGCCATAAAACATCCCAGGAATGCCTCTCAGAAGCAGTTGGTAGCACAAAGCCCAAATGTGCACACAGAAACTCATGCCCTTTGTGCAATGCCTCCATCACCTGTATTTGGAAGTTTTTCTCGATTCTTCTGATGACGAAGCAGGGCGATAGCTATGAAAAAGCAGATTTGGGTTCCAGGAAGGATATGCTTTTGCACCCTCAGGCCTAAGTTTCTGAGCTGTTTTTTATGTGTTTGTCTGGAACGCTGCGAACCTTAGGTGTCATGTGCAGTTTGCCCATCTGAAAGCAGAGACCTGAAAAGGTCAGAGACATGATCAATGGATGGCCATTTCCACTAATGAGAGCAGACCAAAAGAGGTATTTTAATTGGAATCTGTGGGAAAGGGCTGGTGAGGCAGGAGATCCACCCACTGCCATGCACCATCACATGAGCAGACAGCTGTCATGGCTGATTTGGCTCATGCAGTTGGTGGGACATCTCCTCAGAGCTAATTCATAACTCATCCCTTTGCATGTCAATGCAGTCCAATTTTGTTTTTGGCTAATAAGACACCACCACTTTATAATACAAAAGCTCTTGACGTTGGGCCAGTGTCTCCCATGCTGTCCTGGCCTTTTGTGTTCATCACCTCATGGTTCTGTGTCAGACCCTTTAAATCGCTGGAGCCATGGAGCAAATTGCACAGGTGCGCTTCAGTGCAAAAGCACGTCTTAGAGCCAGAGGTCTGACACTGTTGTGCTGTCCTCAGCAAGCAGGGACAGATATGACACGTAAACCCACATTTTATATTGCCAGTTAACAATGTGCCAGTCTCTCCCTCCACACCCGTCGTTACATTGGGTACTGTTATGCACTTGAGAAACTCTCAGTTGAAACGGTCCTTTTGGATGGTAATTTTTTTTTGTCAGCCTTGTGTTACTGATGATGCAGCCCAGCTGGACTGTTGGCTTCCCATGTTTGGCTTCAGAGGGAGAAGTTGTTTTTCAGTTGGAGTTTAAAGTGAAATTGAATGCCACTGGGTGTCCCTGCAATTTTGATGTTGGCCTTCAGAGCCATGTGCTTTTACACAAATTGTCTTGCATTTGCGTCAGTTAAAGGTGATGATTAGTTATACAATCTCTTTGTGTACACAGAATCAGTCCACTATTTAAAAATTTCCACTGTGTATTTTTGATTATTCTTTTTAAAATGTCCAGTGTAATTATGATAATGTCAGCAGCATATTACTGGCAATGAAGAATTTTGCTTGAACAGATTTACTGTTTCTGGTGCGTTCAGTCTCACATTGTTTTTTTTTTTTGTTCCTTGCTTTCTGAGTATTTGTTGACTTGAAGAAAATTTTGAGAGGTTTTTATTTTCCCATTGATTAGATAATGGATTAAATCAAATTACTTGCTACAGTATGTCTTTAAAATGTTCTCTTAAATTTTAAGGGCCTCCTGCCTTTTCTCTGTTTTAGCCTGGTGATCACTCCTACCCTAAGGTACGTTGGTCTGTATTGAACATTGAAGCAGATTCCCAGGAAATTACAGTAACTGTCGGGGTTAATTTAGACTATGGTCACAGGGGAAAACCTCACAGACTGTCCCACAGAGGTAATAATTGTCTATACAGTAAAAGACCTTAATGGTCAGGTAAACTGATATTTTGGAATTCACCTTTTCTGGTTTTGGGGTATTTACAGCCAAACACAGAGGAATCACAGTAATTCGTTTATCTGTTATTTCCCTCCGTTTGATGAAGCCCACATACATTCTTGTACAGCTGACAGTCTGTGCTTTACTTTTCAGCTTTTGGGAGCTGCAGGCATTCAGGAGGAATTAAAATGTGCATTTTAGATATGTTTGATCCACAGGAAAGCTGCACATTCAGGTCACTAATGGGTTAGCCCAGGATAACCTTGTTCTCAGCTTTGTTCAATATCTGTCTGCACGCATCCTTAATTAATCAGAATCTCAGTATATATTCTCTCTAGTGTATTTCATTCTATGACCTTTTCATCTCACCACCATGGTGAGCCTTGAGCAGTTGGTCTGCAACTGAAGCCAGAGGCAAGGTCGGTTAGGGTCACTTACTGATGCCTCTGCCTTTTTGGCTACATTAACTATGATCTGTATTGGAAATCAGAAAATTGCAGTGCCTGATCAGAATATGATCGGCAGGACGATCTCAATGATAATGAGGAAAGCTGAAAGCAGAAACATCCATTATATATGTGCTTATCATTTGTTTTTAGGTTTGCAATCCAGGGAGAAAATTAGTTTTATTATCTTCTAATAAATCTTTAAATAGTTTGACTTTATTTTGATTGTAGCATGTATTTACATTGATAGAAGCTTTAAATGAGTGAAATTTTTAAGTGTGTTTAGTTATGAGCTGCCTATAACGGGGACCTCACTTTCTGTGTTATCTAAACAGTCCAGCCAGTTTTGTGTGACACAAATGCTCTCAGCTGCGAGAGCAGGACTGGCTGCATGGATGACACAAAGCCCCCACCCCCCTAACAATCTCAGCATATTTGTGCTGACAGGGAGGTGTAAGTTCTCTGTACTGAGTGCTGAGAGTGAAATGTCTAAGCAGATCCAATTGACCCCCCACCAACTGAGTTTAAATGCCGGTTCTGATTCATCCCAGCAGCCCCACCAGTGCACAGCATTAGGAAGCATTTTCAAATAGCACATTTTTGTATTTAGATGCCGAGATGATGATTATGTAAATTAAAGCACACTTTCATAATGTCTTCAAATTGCTTTAGGCTTGTCAGGGCTATACTTCTATTTTAAAATATAAAAATGTTATCTAATAACAGGTACTGCATGCATATATTTTTTTGTGTGCTTAGTCTTATAGTTTTGTAACAACTGGATAATAATAGTTGTTACATAGGAACTGTGATACATGCATAATAAAATTCCTTTGCAACTAAAAAGTAAAGTCAAACTGGCTTTACCTTGGTGATCTTTGGGGTGTTCCTCAGGTCTTAGCTAGGCTCAGCTTCTGATAAACCAATGGGGATTATAAGTCTGGCTCCAGGTTCAACTCAATTCAATTAATTTTTATATAGCACTTTTACAACAATGTGCCTCAGAGTGCTTATATGTGTGTGCTTATAGGTTACATGTGTTATCAGGGGAAGAGGGGCAACACAGACAGGAATACAGACAGTGGTTGTATTTTAATTGTTTGCATGGAATGGGTATCATTAGTTGTTTAATCTCAGTGCATGTTGAACCAGAAAATGGGCCTTGGTACAGTTTTCTGGGAAAAAGCATTCAGCTGATGAACCCAGTGAGATTTTTCAGAACATCGTTCAGCTGATGAAGCCACCAAGAGCTTTTAGAACACATTGAACTGATGAAGCCACCAAGATCAGACCAAGGCTTCCCAATTTTTGCTGTCTGTCTGAGATGTTGAGAAGGCAGGAGGTGCCAAGAAGAAGGACATTACCACTTGTTAGTTGTAGACCTGGCTCTGTGGTCTCCATGGGAATCTCTCCAGCTAAGGACCGAATGATTCATCCAGCAGGAAGCTGCTCACCGCTTGTCTGTCTGTGCTGGAATCTGGAACTGGCTGCACACAGATGCTCATAATAGCTGTGCTGGAGTTTGGCTTCATGTGTGTGTGTAACAGGTGTGAAACACAGTAAGGGAACACGCATCACCACGACACTCAAAACTCGCCAGACGACGATTAGTCAGCTGTTAGGGACGTGAAATTGGCCAGCGGTGTGTATAGATGACTGAGAATTAAATTTAAGATTTTTTTTAATTCAATGAACAAAAAGAAGTTACAAAGAGCAAAAATACAAAAATTTTGAAGAAAGTAAAACTGTAGCTGTTGTGGTGCTGAACAGAGAAGTCTTCTGTTGCATGTTCTGTTGGCTGTTGCTGATTCCTTCAGTTGATATAATGGGGTCCTGGTACCAGCTCTGACCTCGGGAAGAACAAGCTGACCAGTCTGGTCCCACTAGGTGACCCTTTTTAACCTGTTAACCTTGGGTTACGCCCTCACAATCTAATTCACCTGTTCAGGCCTTTCTCCAGTTACATCACCAACACCATCACAAAACAGTCTTACATTTTTAAACAGCACTGAAACCAGATTCTTACAAGCTTGACAAACAGATTCTATATATGGCTTTTCTTGTGCTAAGAACAATGGTGGTCCTGTGATGGCCATCTAATCTCATTTACATCTAAGTGTGTGTGTGCGTGTGTGTATGTGTGTGTGTGTGTGTGTGTGTGTGTGTGTGTGTGAGTGATAGAGAGAGAGAGAGTGAGAGAGACTGTCATACAGTAAAGTTCCTGCTTTAATACACATCTTATGGCATCAGGCTTTCCTTCTGATCTTGAGCACCGTTGTGTTTTTTGAAGGTGTGAGCTTGCTTACAGACACACCTACATGTTCTTGGGTCATTAGCATTTTTGAGCCTTGCAGAACTTTGTTCTTGCATTGTCCCTGTCATTTGGTAACACTTAAGAGAAAAAAGCTTTCCAAGGTAAAATGTGACTGTGGTCTGTCTCTAGATCTTACTGTATATTTTCAGAACTTCCACAGCTAAACCAAAGAAGCCAATACCAAGCTCTGGGAACGAATCCATCACTTGCCCATACTCCAGGGAGGTGATATCACCATCATAGAGGACATTTATATGTAATACCCATCTAATGGAATTAAGAAACTCATGTCTGTCCGCTCATGGTGACATGGTGTTACATATCTGCAGTCACCCTGAGCGGAGGGCTCTTTAAGCCTCAGTGTGTTTGGGAGCACGCCACTCAAAGGATGAATAAGGTGCTGATGTGGTAATGGTGCTCGCTTGCTGTGTGAGATTACAGGCGGTGTTACATTAACACATACTCGTGGTCGCGACTGGCAGCTGAATTTGCGATGTCATATGGTGCACTTGGAAAAAGACAGGACGCTGCAGGGAAAATGCTGCATAATGATTCACAGTGTAAATTTAAGCAAGCCGGCAATGACTATATTGCCTGCAATGTTGGCTATTATTACTGCTGTACTTGTCTTTATCATGGATAAGTGGAGCTAAAGCAGTTTTGTGCTTTTCTTGACTTAACTTGTTGCTTCCCCATACACCTCCTTGCCTCACAGGGAGCAGCCCATCTTCACCACCAGGGCCCATGTCTTCCAGATCGACCCTACTACCAAGAAGAACTGGGTTCCAGCCAGCAAGCAGGCTGTCACTGTCTCCTACTTCTATGACAGCACACGGAACAGCTACCGCGTCATCAGTGTCGATGGCTCTAAAGTGAGTATCGCAGGGGGTGGCGCAGACTGTCCGAGGACTGGCAGAGTTATTTGCAGCAGTGGTCCACTCACAGGTGGGGGTGGCAGATGCTCCTTCTTTATGTACCCCCTACTCCAAGTGATGTGACAGTGGCAGAGCAGTGGCAGCACCCACGAAGATACTTGTGAGCACAGAATATTCAGTGATCCCAGCCCACTGTGGGCTCACGTCTGCTGTCAATCATAACAGGCTGTACAGCGGTCAACTTCCTGAGCAAATGAACGTTAGGAAGAGCATCTGCTGACAGTAATGGATCAGACCTTTAGACAAATGTTTCAAAAGAAAAGACAATTGTTAGAGAAATATTTCAGTACTTTCATTTGTTTAAGAAATGTTTGAAGAACACTTCATAAATACAGGTACACTTTGTGTTGCTTCACAGACACGTTACAGTCTCCCTGTAATATTAGTCCCATTGTAAGCTTGTCACAGTACAGATATTGTAAGGCACATGGGATACCTTTGGACATTTATATTAGTTCTCCTTTGCTTAGGATTGCAGAATAATATATGCAGAACACCATCTGTACAATTTTAAATGTTTCAGTTTCATTCTTGTGAAATGCACTGGCCCATTTAGCAAAAACTGTCTTTCCCTAGAATGAAATATTTGTTAAACTGATAAAAAACAGTCAAAATGCATTCAGCCTAATGCTGGATTTAAACCACTGTGTTATTTGATTCCTCTGGCTCCATAAAAGTAGGTTTTTACATCAACATTACAGTCTTTCACAGCACTAGTCTTTCACAGCAGTCTGTGCCAGGAATGAAGACATTAGCTCATACATGCCACACAGAATCTTCTAGAGCTCTCTGGACATACACTTTCATTCCCAACACCAACATCATCACATATGTAGTGTTTCTGCAATTCGGTGGCTCTGTCAGCATCGCAGACTGGACTGGCCTAAAGCTCCATGACTGCCTAGCCACACCCCTTTCACAGAGACGTTTTATGGAGGCACTGCTTTGGGCAGGAATGGTTGGAAGGTTACAGAATGTGTCCTGAAGAACCATGAGTGAGGAAGGGTGGCCCTGAACCTGGAGGTGTCAGCTTTCATCCCCCTCAACACGTGCAGAGGCTGCCTTTTCGAGAAGATTTATTTCTGTACACGTCCAGGTCCTCTGTTTTATAAGATTAGCACAGGAGCTGTGAGCTGGTCTGGGTTCCTAATAGATCCCCATCTACCTGCACAGGTTACCCATAGACATTCACACTCTCTTTTAGGCTTATGTTACTAATGGCAGTTCTGTACAGTACATTTCCCTTTGGTGTAAGAGATGTGATTTAGATTGGATTTAGCATGACACCTGATATTACAGATGGAAACTATACCACTTTGATCTGATTGGTGGGTTTTCAGAGCTGACCTGATAGGTGTGTCCAGTGCCTCTTGTGATTGTAAGAGTGGGTTATTAGATTTCTTTCTCTGTCAGGGCGTTGTAATGTAGCCTCATAATCACTTGCGTTTGTGGGGACACAGCTGCTCTGCATCACATCTTATTATCCAAAACATGCACTTAAGCAGGGTGCTACTTCATTCTGCCATCTGGACATGTAATAACAGATGTGCGAATATGTGTGTCATCTGTCACGGGATACAATGCCCGTAATGAACGATGGGTGTCCCCGAACTTGTCCTTGCTCTGCTCTGGCAGTGTGGGGTGATGCAGGAGGAACAGGCAGGAGCATGGTGAGTCAGTGTGAGGACATTCACGATGGAGTCGCTGTTCTCCCTTGATGCCCCTTGTGGGTGGAGAGTGAGCAGCTCAGACGGAGCACCAGGCTTTGTCTCCACTTGTTACATGGCCTACTTGTTCTCCTCCAAATTGACGCCAGAGCCGGCTCTGTTCTTCCAAGCCTTCAGACCGCGATCCAGTCTTGATCCACTCTCTCATCCTGTTTCTGCATCCTTCCCCTTTGTGTGTCCATATTGTCACCCTGTCACTGTCATGCTGCCGTGGCTGTCGGAGAGTGACACGCCTGCCAAATTGTACACTGTAGGTTATGTTGTGTTTTACTTCTTTGTCTGGGATGCAGGTTATGTTCACAGGACCCTGTCCCCTGAAATATTCCTACCAGGAGTTACAAGAATTATGCATTACATGGGAGAACCCCTTCAGCTCTGACCACACAAACACAGGTGTTAATTATAACCGATACCTTCACTGAATGTTAATGAAATGCACAGGCACTAGGACTCACCTGTACTTACACACACCGCAGGCACTAGGACTCACCTGTACTTACACACACTGCAGGCACTAGGACTCACCTGTACTTACACACACTGCAGACAATTTCTTTCTGTCACATCTTTGTAGTTTATGTGCAAGGTTTATGTTTCCATGAGTTGTTGCATTCCAAACTTTACAGCCATACATGACCTTCACACAGTGCATTAAGTTACACTGTGAGACTGCTACAGGTCTGCTGGCTGACAGCAGTGATAATCCTAAAAGCATAAAAGAAAACTAATGTGCTAGAAAAGCCAACAAAAAACATAAAACTCATAGCTTTAAATTTAAACCTGGTTCTAATAAAGTGTATCAGTGAAGGCGAGCATGACAACATTGTGCTGTAAGTACTGTTTACACACAAATGTATAAAATAAATGTATTTCCCCCCATGTCACTTTCTTCCCTGTGCATGATATTGTTTGCATTCTGCTCACCAGTTTAGTTTTTTTGGTGTTACAGTCCATTTGAATTTAAGATCAAATTAGCATTAACACATATACACACATATATACCCTCTCGGTGTTAATTTAACACTGACTAGTGTGGACACATGTACGCTCTTGGTGGTAATTTAGCACTGACTAGTGTGGACACATATACGCTCTCGGTGTTAATTTAACACTGACTAGTGTGGACACATATACGCTCTTGGTGGTATTTTAGCACTGACTAGTGTGGACACATATACGCTCTCGGTGTTAATTTAACACTGACTAGTGTGGACACATATACGCT
>JABJVR010000016.1:6643525-6655392 GCA_025773905.1 Chitala chitala | reverse complement strand
TAATTTAACACTGACTAGTGTGGACACATATACCCTCTCGGTGTTAATTTAACACTGACTAGTGTGGACACATATACCCTCTCGGTGTTAATTTACCACTGACTAGTGTGGACACATATACGCTCTCGGTGTTAATTTAACACAGCCAACTTTGCTGTGTACTTAATGTTGGTGAGCATCATGGTTAGAGCAGGTAAACTGCAGGGTAATTAATGAAGGGAAACGCTTTTGTAGCTTCTGTTAGGATAATTTATGTGAAATAATTGAAGTGTGTTGTCTAACCTAATGGGATTTGGTATTATTTTAGCATAAATTGCCAATTTTGTGTTTCATAATTGCATAATTTTTTGTACGTTCAAAATTATGTTAATTGATTTGATTTCCAAGAGTTTGCACTACAAAACGTTTTCCGGTTTACGTGAATTCGCACCAGGAGATGTTTTCCAGGAACAAATTACCCTTAAGGGGACTATCACCCTCCCAACTTGAATTTCATATTTGGGAATCCAGCAATCAGGTGACAGCACTGTACATTTCTGGGTTGGTCAGTCAACACTAACTCTGTTCTGGCTGTTCTGGCAAACACAACTGATTAGATTCTTGTATATACCGTCCCGATGTACGAGGATTGCAAATGCTCAAAAAATAAAAATTATATAAGCAAGTCCTTGATACAGAAGTTAATATGGTAGATCTTTTTAATTTAAAAAATGTACTGTATTGGTCAGTATACCATATGCAAAGTTTATTTTGCCTTTTTGAAGGGTATTTTGCACCTGCAGTGAGTTAGAGGAAGTTAAATTCCTATCTGAGTATGATCTGAACAGGACCATTGCAGAATATCTCAAGATCAGACTAAGACTATCCCTCACTCTGTCTCTGGCCTCCTATTGCATAATGAAGACAGGGGAAGGGCTCTGTTACAAAGTATTCCCACCCATGTTGTCCACTGGGCTGTTGCACAGTAACACCTGTTTTGATTAGGTATTACCAGTGTACAGCTCAGTTGCTCTTGTTATTTTTAGAACATCATTTGTCACCGTAGGGTCTGTCCCTCTGTGCCAGCAACAAGGACTGCTGAGCCAGTGAGTGAGCGACTGTCTCTGAGCTTCTCGTGTCCTGTTTAAATTCTGTGCCCGTTTCCGACTGCAGGGAGATGGACGGTCAGCAGCGTCAGTGGCTTCGGGTCACGGAGTGCATGTGACACACAGTGTCACGTGTGCCCCGTGGGCCCTGAGCTGACACGGCCATGTCAAACATTGAGCAGAAGTGAAGCAGTGCTGGCAGAAATCATCATTTTGGATACTCGGTTGCAGCAGACGTAGACTACATTGCCATGAGACAGGAGACGCATCCTCCATTAAATTGTCATGTGTTCTGTGTTAATTGCTGTAATTTGCATCTCCGCCTCCTACTGGGCCTGCAGGAGGGAGCAGAGGCTGGGGGCGTGGCTTTCGCATTCTGCTCCTGGGGCTCTGTCAGAGGTTGACACACTATCCCCCTTGCAGCTCCTCTCAGCAAGGAACACGGAATTCGCTTTACAGAGTCCATATGTCTTCTCAGGCTTACTGAACACTTTCCATTTTCTTTCATAAACCAAACACATGGATCTCCAGGGAAATGGGGGTCAAAGATGTCCTTACTGTGCACTCTGTGAGGGAATGCATGTGTACACGATTGTGCTGCGGCAGACCCAGTCAAGGTGGTTTTCTGCCTGACACACTCCAGGTGGTTTCCTGTCTGACACACTCCAGGTGGTTTTCTGCCTGACACACTCCAGGTGGTTTCCTGCCTGACACAGTTTAGGTGGTTTTCTGCCTGACACACTCCAGGTGGTTTCCTGCCTGACACAGTCTAGGTGGTTTTCTGCCTGACACAGTTTAGGTGGTTTCCTGCCTGACACAGTTTAGGTGGTTTCCTGCCTGACACACTCCAGGTGGTTTCCTGCCTGACACAGTTTAGGTGGTTTCCTGCCTGACACACTCCAGGTGGTTTCTTGCCTGACACACTCCAGGTTGTAGTCTATCTTTTGCAGTCCTGCAGTAGATGATGTTCTTCTAGGAATAGTGTCATAGACGCAATTAAGTCCTTTTTCAAAGGTTCAATAAATGACTTGCGTTGTTTGTCTTTTTTTTTTTTTTTTTTTTTTAGGTATTAATTTTAGATGGTTTGTCCTCTTTCACCAGGTAATAATCAACAGCACCATCACCCCCAACATGAACTTCACTAAAACATCCCAGAAATTTGGGCAGTGGGCCGACAGCCGGGCAAACACTGTGTTCGGCCTGGGTTTTGCCTCTGAACAGCAGCTTACCAAGGTCAGACACAGCCCTGGGAGCTAATAGCTGGACCGTTGTTAAGCATTCAGCACTGTAGTACTGTGTCGCTCCTGAAAATGACTTGGTTCATTTCATCTGAGTATTGACACATTAAAGATTATTTGGTGTTGGTTTTTTTCAAATTTAAATGCAGTTTGCAGAAAAATTCCAAGAGGTTAAAGAAGCTGCAAAACTTGCAAGAGACAAATCTCAGGAAAAGATGGAGACATCCAGCAATCATTCCCAGGTAAAATGACCTCTAGTGGAAATGAATCATAACTTTATTAACTTAAATTTTCTCAACTATACCTGGAATCCAAGTCACCCAACCTACCAGATACAGTTACTCCTGAAGCTTCTGCTGACCTGCGTTATTTAAATCCACCACCTCTAAACCTAATACATGTCAGAGCTCTCAACAGAAGCTGTGAGGCTGAGAAACAGGGGCGCCGGGGTCAGAGGTGAAAGACTATTAATTACCTGCAAGGATACTGAGAGCTAAATGTGTCCACCTCTGCTGAAAATAGACAAATATGAGAAGAACACAGGAGGACTGGCTCTTGGATATCGGCAGTGAAACAGATACCTACCATGTGGTCCAAAAGCTGCGTGTGTGTACATGCCAGTGCTTTACCGACCATCAGCATACGCTCATCTGTCAAGACAAAATTAACTGGGGGATGTTTGCTTGCCTCCAGAACGACATGATATGAGTGAGCGCTTTTTGTTGCCAGTGAAATCAGATAAAAATACAGTAGTTTGCTTTGTGTTGGCGTTTGGTGTAAAGTAAATAGCTAGTTGTAACATAGCAAACTAAAGTGCTAGTCAGTCAGTCCAGAGGAAATCAATTTTTCCAGCTCTGATGGAGCGGAGGCTCACGGTTCGCATCTGCTTCGCTTCTCTGTTTGGCCTCTTCTTCCTCCTCTGGATCAGGAATCGGGCCGGGACACTCCCTCGTCCGCTCAGGCCTCCAGCATCAACGGCACAGATGATGAGAAGATTTCCCACGTGGTACCAGCGGACGCTCTGCTGAAGAGCGAGAATGACCGCCTGCGCACAGCTGTGGAACAGGGGTAACCGAGGCAGCCGAGGGCTCAGCTCCTGTCTCATGCTCACACACACTGTACCACACGCCTCCCACTACATCCAGTGTGTATTACAGCTTCTTTGAGGGGGATGCACCTCTTGGGCCTCGTCACCATATATTTCCAGATAAATGTAAATCAACCTTGCAGGACAGAAGTGTAGCACCCATTCATCCATCTGTTTTTTCAGCACCATGTTGTAGATATCACGTTGTACCAGCCGACATTAACATCATAATCACATATCCTTCCTGACGGTTTGACATTTGAAAGTAATTAGCTCCTTATCAGTGCTGGGCACAAGGCCGCTCCGGTGTCATCTCCTGTAGGGTGACTCAGACCCCTCCACCTGTGGCACACTCCAGTGCCGGGCACAAGGCCACTCCGGTGACATCTCCTGTAGGGTGACTAGACCCCCCCACTCATGGCATGCTCCAGTGCCAGGTACAAGGCCGCTCCAGTGACATCTCACCGTAGGGTGACGCAGACCCCCCCACCCGTGGCATGCTCCAGTGTCGGAGCCAGTCAAGGTCTTGGCAGTGACGCTTCCTTGTCCCACACTAACGCCCTCTCACAGTAATGCCAATGCCAAAAAGCTGGAGTCAGAGCTGCAGACCTTGAGGGAGAGCAACGCTCGGCTGGTGGAGGCCCTGCAGGAGTCCAACAACAGCGTGGAGATGTGGAAGCAGCAGCTGGCTGAGAGCAAGGAGGAAGGAGACCAGCTGAGGGCCAAGGTCAGCTCCATCATCCTCATTCAGAATAAAGTCATGCATCTGGGAAGAGGACCCTCTAAGTTCACATTCAGAAAACTCTCAACAAGTTTCATTATGTACATATTACCTAAAAAACATTTCTAATCAGTAATCAGCTACACAATGCAAATGACTGAACAGTATAAAAATAGTCACATTTATATACTCCCTAGCATTACACTAACAAGTTGAAGTGTTAACTATGGATTTGTCCACCAGTGGACTTGTTGGAACTGGCTGACGCGTTGACTGTTGACCTGCCTCCATCTTCTCTGCCACAGATTGCGGAGCTGGAGGCGCAGTGTAAGGAGGCCGAGGAGGAGAAGGAGAGGAATGCCCAGCTGGCTGCACAGGTGGAGAACCTGGAGGCCGAGCTGCTGGAGAAAGAGCAGGTGAGAGCAGACTGCAAACCTGCAAGTATAGACACACGCACACGCACACACACACGCACACACACAAACACACACACACACACACACAATGACTGTATTCCTACATCTGTTTCACCACGGTCTTCATACAGCGGTATTTTTCCATTTTCCTTTCATGGGAAGGTTTGTACTGCTGGACTGTACAGAAACAAACCTCATAAATACTGTTATAAGGGCTCTCCACGGCACATTCGCTCTTTCGCTGACATGGAAGAACTCCTGAGCAGAGAGCAGACCAGAGAGAGATACTGCTGACTGCATGCATGGCCTGCATTCAGCACAAAGGCTTTCTGGGGTCAAAGGTCAGGCAAGGGTCAAGATAGGTACTGCAACAGAGTCAGGGGCAAACAGTGACATTATATACTGTATTAGTGAAGTTTGTGCAGCTAGCAGGACTTTTACAATCTCACAGGAAGTGAGTAAGGTCCAAGATGTTAATATTGACAACTGGACATCCCTGAAGTCAGCAACTTATCAGGTCTGACAAGCCAGTAATTTTACCATTTTTCTTTGGGTTAATCGAAATATTGTGTTCAGCAAAACAAATTGCATGATTTTTTTCCCTATTGCTTTGTCATTTTATCTTTTAGTGAGTTTTGCCAAGTCTCAATTTTTCTACATGCTTAAGGTTGTTGTAGCAATAACACGTTTGTAAATCACTTTTAAAAATTATTTTCATGTGTTTATTTTTCTGCTTTTTCTGCTGTGTTATGGCTGCTCACAAGTGTGTGTTTACAACAGCAGTTACATTTTCTCTTTTTGTGTAGCACTTGTACAGTGGGCTACATTTGAACTTGTCCTGGCCTTATTTGAACAAGAGAATTAGCTTTGCTGAGGTGTGGGTGCGCGGTCCCTCAAAAGGTCGTACATCGCTGAGTTGCCCCCCCCACACACACACCTCCACATTTTCATGTCAACCTTAATTAAGGCCTTGCCCATTGTGCAAAAATTGTACTGTTACCTGAATCACATATTCTATTAACATCGACTTACATTTTTCAGCCAGAATGTATGTCAGCTCTGTTGGTTTTTTCATTATTGAGGATGGAATCAACACAGGTGAAATGTCAGCTGCAGGGATCACTTTGCCTTCATCTTATACAGAGCAAGGAAGCACAAGTTGTGCGGCTCTCATGTTAAAGCCACCGAAATGTCACATGATCACAGTTTGTATGCGGTGGATTTGAATCTCCTGGTGCCATTAAGGAGGAGCAGATTAAATAGTGACCAAGGAACAAATCGTTTTGCGATTAAAAGACTACATGTACACATTCCTAGTGAATACTGGTTTGGGAATCTCTTAAAAAGTGTTTAAGGGCTTAGGAGAGAAATATTCTAAAGTTGATGAGTAAAATATTCAGCTGCATAAATGAGCAAGGTTGAAATTAAATCCCTGTAACGCATTGCTCTGAGTAAAAAGCAGTAGCATAAACAGATTTTACACTAAGGTGATTAATACCTCTCTTTTCCTCAGATTATGCATGCCTATAGCACAAGGCTTTGTTAATTATTATTGTAACTTGCATGCAATTGTTTTCTTGTGTGTTTTTCCTGATGTGGAAGTGCATTCCAGGGTCAGTTAGAAGGGGTTTGTGTTTCCTGCAGGAGCTGATTAACCTGAGAAAACAGGCTGAGATCATTCCTAAGCTCATGGAAGAGTGTGAGACCATCACACAAAAGCTGGAGGTAAGAAGCTGAAAAGAACAATAGAAACACAATAATGAACACCACAACAAGCAGCTCTTTGGACAAACTTCATAAATGTCATTCATACCCATTACAGAGCCACACATTGTCAGTGGTAGTAATAACAATAAAAATAATAGTAAGAGGAAAATGAGTAGCAGCAGTATAAGTAGTAGTAGTAGTAATGGTAGGCATGGCGACAGAGTAGTAAAACATCTGTCTTGTGGATAGGAGGTTGTGGGTCCAAACTGCAAATGGGTTGGTGTCCTGCCCAGGATGCATCCTGTCTGGGTGGACTCCAGGCCACTCGCTACTCTGCAACAGATAAGAGGCTGGTTAATGGGTAGATGTAGTAGTAATGGAAGTAGCTTCTTTTCGGCTTAACTTTTTTTTCTCCAAATCTGCTTCAATTCCCATTTTTCTAGTCTGCTGAAATGAAAAACAAAGATCTGGAAGACAAGATGGAAGCACTGCAGGCTGACATAGAAGAGAGTCACCGGCAACAGAACCACCTCAAGATGGAGCTGAAGAAGTTCACAGACATCCTGGATGGGAAACTGGACGAGCTGCACGAGTTTCGCCAGGGCCTGTCTAAGCTGGGGATGGACAACTGACAGTGAGAGGCACTGGAGCCGCGGCATCAGCAGCTGTCAGGGTCGGCTCTGTGGAACCTCTCCCTCCTAGAAAAGAAAAACAGCACCATTCAAGCACCGCAAACGAGAGATATGTTAGGCTCTAGAACACTCCACAACATCATGTATTCTCACACTAGAATGTTCATGTTTTTACCATTGAATTGATAGCGCTTGGTCATAACACTGCTACAAAGAGCCATTTCCTGGCAGATGGGGGGGTGGAGGGGGAGGGCGAGTTGACGCATAGGTGGCAGATTCAGTCCTAAATGCCCGAGAAACTCTTTGAGCCTGGCTCCTGCAGCGTTTCCACGGGGGGCTCTTTCACAATGCCCGGTGACTCAGACGAGAAAGGTGTGCTGCGGCAACACGGCCAAGCAATAAAGGAATAACCGTGAGCCGCAGGAAATCGCGTCAAAGCCCTGCTTACAATGGCCACCTGTCCTAATACCAATACACACAGGATGAAAAGAGCTGTAGAGGCCATGCAGAGCCCCATGTCAGCGACCTCAGGCGAGTGTCACACGGGCTCGTACCCTAGCGTTATATGCACACACACACAAACTGCGTGGACTCTCAAAGTGCCCTGAACTTCAGCCTGTCTGGTCTGAAAGTACCTTTGCTCAGGAGATCAAGATTCTTTTAAGAAGTCGATAATTTAACACTATTTAACTCTATCTAAAAATATTATGTAATCGTTTGTTCTATGTGAATGTATGAGTATGAGCTTGTATATATTCATTGACAAATACTGAGGCATAGGGACTGTGTGAGAACACAGGTCCAACTGTGAGAACATGGAAATAAGGGCACCTTCTACCAAGTCTGGCAGAGAACGTAGAGGGCTTTCCTCTGCTCTCACAGTCTGATGATGTGCAGAATCAAATTTCTGTAAGACTAAAAGGATGGCTTACATCATACTGACAGAGAAGCCGTGGGCAAGAACATCAAACCTGCGGGAGCTTGACTTTCTACACAGGAGTGAGTGAGTGAGTGAGTGTGGGACAGAATCTGTCAATCCCTTCAAAAATGTATATATGTGAATTATTAGTAGACAAGGTATAGACTTTTGTCATTACTTTGTAGAGATTTTAGGTTTGAGGCTTTTCTTGAGTTTGGGTGTGGTTTGGTTGTTTAAATTGTGTGATAGTGTTACTTACATTTGAATAACAGACTGTGGTTCTTCTGTACAACTGAGGGGGGTGGGATAGATTTCCAGTGACTACCCCTGATGTCACCAATGGCCATCAGTTTTTCTCAGTAACTCAGTAGTGCAGGGTAGGGCTTTTAGGGGGGAATGTGAAAGGTGTGATCCCACATGGATGGCACAGGTTCACTTAAAATATCCATTCACTATAGGAACTTGATGTGTGTGGGTCATGTGTGAGCATAGATCAGCTGTCCTCATTTACAGCGGTGTTGACAATACTTGACCATTTCCTTCCTCAGTAAAATCCTGTACACTTCAGTGATATTTATTTAAATAATGTACCATATACAATTACTTATTGTTAAAGTATAGTTTCATTAATACATGGTGTCTGTCTGTTTTCTTCAGCAGTGTATGGTACCTTATCAGCATTAAAGAAATGAGGTGAATGGTGCTCGCAAGAAACATTAATTACAAAAATACAGAGCAGCAAGTTGACAGTCTGAAACACAAGGGGACGTCAGTAGGTCACACTCTGCGTAATACTTATTCATGCAGCTGAACAGCTCTTCAGCTTCACTATGTTTATCTACAGGCTAAGTGCAGTTCGCCATTTAAACTCCTGCTTGCTATAAGTGTTCCTACAGGAGAACATATAGTGAGGTGTTAATGTATGCATGTATGCATGCATCCAACACAAGGCAGCATTGCTGACCTACAGGGTCCCCACATTCGCTTTCCTACTTTGCTGGGAAATAAGGCTCTCACTGACCATATTTGTGCTGTCTACAGTCTAGCGCTGCCTGCTGATGAACACATCCATTACCGGTTGCAACCAGCTCATTCCTGTACATCACAGCAGACAGGAAACTCATCCCTCCATCTTTGGCACTCCAGCCTTCTGTCAAGCGCGCCCCCCTTGTGTTGGCGTAATGAGTGGGCGAGCTGGTGGAATACAATTAAAAACACGTTGCAGAGATGTAACCGTGGGCTACCTCCGCTGAGCCATCTTGTTTCCATAGTAACCCCCGGTTGCCAGGATTCATTTGCACTCCGTGGGTTTGTCCTGCACCTGCCACTAGGCCCTCACTTGGGTGTTCCCTCCTACTGGCCAGCAGTGTTCAGGGTGCCACCATGGACTTAGAGAACAAGATTATGAAAAGACAGTTCTCAGTGTTTTTTGCCATGACATGCTAGAGTTTCATCAGCCGCAGCCATCTGGGGGTGTGTTGCTAGCTTATTTGCTCTGTCACAGAAGTGCTGGCCCACTTTAAGAGCCTCTACCTTGACATGACACAGGCTGCACAGCAACTCTCTGAGTCTTATAGTAGCCTGCACCCTTGTACTTCTAAAACATTTAACTGCATTATTCATAACCACTTAAATCTACTTGTGCAAAGAGTGATTGAAGGCAAACTATGAAACATCAGATCCTGCTATCTAAAGAGTGTGGAATCCAGAGAATCCAGAGAAGCACACCACTCACTTATGCTTATGATGGTTAGAGTGTCCAGCTAAAATAACATTACCGCTCAAAATCACCCCTAGCACTATTATTGTAATAAAACCGCGTCCACTAGATGGCAGTATAAATAAGATTACAATAACGGCTGATTGTTACTTGAACCTGACTTATTTAACAACTTAATTTTCAACCACTAAGTAAGATGTTAGTCAACTCCATTTAATGAGTGCTCAGCAATAAAGTCTCTATGTGGACAGCAATTTGTCTACTAATACATGTGATTATACAGTTCTTATGGTTTTTTAATATTTAGTGTATACAGTACTGATCAAATTTTGACAACACATTTTGAATGAAACTATGTAAAAAACGTCCATTATGTTTAAAATTTTTTAATGGACATAAATAGAAATATTCACAGTGCAAAAGCTATTTCTAAAGGATATCTGTATATTATGAGGCTGGCTGATTTTATCTGCTACAGGACAAATAAGGAAATAAACCATCTTCAGTTAATTTATGGAACTCATAGTTTTGGGGTATTAAAAGTGTGATGTATGACTGACAATATACAACTGCTAATGCTCTCATGTACTTATTAAATATGTTTATATTTTACTTTAAACATTTTGTAAATTTTATTATACAAAATAATATTTCCACACTTGCAAGAGACAGGACTGATGTGTACTCACCAGTTGGTGTAACACAAAGGAAACCTATACTGTAACTGGAATTAGGTGAAACCATTTAGTGATTGACAGCACACAAAACCACCCACTATGAGCTCTTAAGCATGCTCCCCCCCATCACCAACACCACCAGTCTTTTGCAGTGACAAAAATGTCCTAATTAATGGCTGCTGGTTCTAGGAATGGAGTGTGAGAAATGACTCATCCACTCTTCATCAGATAAAACCTTTTTCTTATTCTCTGACCTTTTTTTATCATACTCCAGTCTCAGTACCTCATACTGTCATGATACTTCACTCTGTCATGTTGGAAAGGTCTCCAGGTCATTCCCGGAAGCAACTTCCAATTTCTTGTTCCCTTCCATCCATCTCACCATCATGTTACACCCATTAACGTAAAGTGCCTTGTGCCAACTCTGTTGTGAAATGCACTATACAAAAATCTATTACTTGGACTGTGTGATGCACCTTCCTAACCTAATTGGTGACACTAGTTTGTCAATACCCTAGGTGGATCACCTCACCTAGTGTTACTGTGTATGACACTCATTTTATGCTTTGACAATCCAGTGTTAGCTACAGAGAACTCATTCAGAACACATTCCCCACAGGATGGAATGGCCTGGGTTACAGGACAGCGCTAACATAACTGCTGTGAGGGATACAGGGACATTACTGAAGCTCATATGTGGCACAAATGCAGCAGGTGCTTCATGCCTGCTAATGCCTTTGATGTCTCCATGAAGTGTGTGCGTGGGCTGCCTAATGTGTCTCACTATGTTCTTTCCTCAGCTCACATCCTCTAATCTTCAGAGCCCCTAACATACACTTTCACAAAGCACTTTATTATGAACACCTGTACGCATGCATAATCAGGCAGATACCGGTCAGAAGCTTCAGTTAATGTTCCCATCAAACACCAGAATGGGGAAAAAAATATGGTTTCAGTGATTTTGACTGTGGTATGATTGTTGGTGCCAGACGAGCTGGTTTGAGTATTTCTGTATCTGCTGATCTTGTGGAATTTTCACACAATACAGTCTGTACAGTTAACTCACAATGGTGCAAAACACAAAAAACATCCAGTGAGCCACAGTTCTATGGGCAGAAACACCTTGTTGGTGAGAGAGGTCAGAGGAGAATGGACAGACTGATTTGAGGTGACAGAAAGGCTACAGTAACTCAGATAATCACTTTTTACAAATGTTGTAAGCAGAGAAATATCTCAGCAGCCCTGCATTTTGAATCTTGACATTGATGGGCTACAACAGCAGAAGACCATGTCGGGTTCCACTCCTGTCAGCCAAGAACCCAGATGGTAGAGTCAGAGTTTGTTGTCAAGAGCATGAATTCTTTGACCCAACCTGCCTTGTGTCAACAGTCCATGCTGGTGGGAATGGTGATGGTGTAAGGGTATGGGAAATGTTTTTGTGGTACATTTTGGGGAACTGGTTTCATAAACATGAGTACAAGTTCAGTGTTCTTCAGTTAGAAGAACACTGAAGTTGTACTCATGTTTATGAAACTGTCACTGGATCTGAATCCAGTATAGCACGTTTGGGATGTGGTACAACAGGAGATCCACAGCAACAGGAGATCATCACAGCTGTCAGATCTGCAAAAAATATGTGATGCAATCATGTCAACATGAACCAGA
>JABJVR010000016.1:6613696-6642796 GCA_025773905.1 Chitala chitala | reverse complement strand
ACACACACACACACACACACACACACACACACACACACACACACACACACACACACACACACACACACACACATAAAGTGGCAGCACAGTGGTGTGGTGGTTATTGTTGTCACCTTGCAACTCTGAGCCCGGGGCTTGACTCCCATCTCAGGTCTGTGTGTGTGGACTTTGCATGTTCTCCCCATATTTGGCGGGCCTTCTCCGGGCTCTCCGGTTTCCTCCCACGGTCAAAATACAGATTGATCGGTGCTTGCAAATTGCCCCAAGCGTCCCGCAATCTCGAATTGGATAAGGTGGTATAGCGAATGGATGGATGGAAAGACACACATAACATTATCATATAACATGACAACGAAAACTGTTTGTCAGCATCAAAATAAGATTTCATTAGCTGTAAAATTTGACTTTACATTTCTCCCTAAACCAAAGACCAAGTAAAAAAGCAGACATGTTTTGCTGATGAGAGGGTTGATGTTTTTTTCAATGGTTTACAAAGGCTCTCATTGAATGTTTGAGAGGAAGTGACATGAAAACTTATAAGTGTACAGTATATTTGCCTTTGATGTGGCCCATCTGATGCTGTAAAAAAACTTATTTGTACAACAAATATATAAAAACCTATAGCCTTGCCTACAGAACTTTTTGAGGTTTTGGAAAACATCCAAGGATTATGGAGCAATATTCATTCAATGTGAAAACTGTTATGGCACTTAGGGCCAGTGGGTGAACTGAAGCCAACCTGAGGCAATATGGCGTGGAAAAACAAACACACGAACAAAAATAAAAGACATTCTGGACAGGGTGCCAACCCATTGCAGTGTACGCTCTTAATTTAAAAAAATGTCTTAATGGTTTTTTGGATTTGTTCTTGGTAGAACGTGGTCCAGAGGTACATGTGAAGTGCCCATCAGCTAGCCTGGCAAATATGTGTAGAAGATGTTAGCCCAAATAAATGACCCTATGAACCACATAAATTTAAAGTCTCACTGTTAATCTGGCGTGACTGAGTGAGTCTTGGTTCAAATTCCACACCATCTTTCATGACCAAACTGTACGACACTGTGCTGAGAGCGAGACATCACGGCCTCCAGGAGCATGCTGGGAGCAGAAGGCCAAGGAGCAGAAGCTGAGGATCAAACTGCAGCAATGAGTCACCAGTGGGTGACCACCTAACCCTGAAGCACTGCGGATGACATACTGCATTCACAAGAAGAGAATATTACACTGGCAGATTATTTGCAATTAGGAAACTATTGAATTGTTTCCCTAGACTGCTGAGAAAGCGTTTAATTTTTTTTCCTACTCGCAATGAAGGAGGGGAAGGGTGATATGATGTCAATTGTTTTGAACGTGGTTTTAATACCCACAGGATCCATAACCTCTCTACCACTAAAAAACGATCTCTCATCAGTTAGGGTGTACTGTATAACTCATTAAGAACTGAACTGGGTTGTGGTCAGAGGGCTGCAGGTTCACAAATAAGACAGGAGCAGCATTGTGCACATACAAGGACAGTAATTAGGCCTAACAAAGACTAATTATCCTAATTAACTTACTCAGACACAACACCGGCAATAAAGAAAAAACACTGGACAAGCATTTACATGCTAAGTAGCTGCTGCCTGCAGACAGCAGGCGAGAACAGATTAGATTAAGGATGTTTGATGTGAAAGGCAGCACCACTGCAGGCAGACAATTCCCAGCTCTGTGGTTCATGACCTCACGGAGCTGGTGTTTCAAAAAGAAAAAAAATAAACCAAGGAACCAGTTGTAACAGTCAAATGATCTTGAAGAAAAAGTGCAATACACTACCCTGGTATCAAGGGAGAAATGCAACTAATTTAAATGTCTTAAAAAAAAATACTGGTAAAAGGGGAACTCTACATTTTCAGTTTCTTTTCAGTCAAAACAGCATTAAGATGCCTTAAATTTCATGGATTTTGTTGTGGCTTTCATGTTTACAGATAGCAAGCAGTTTCTTTTACATTACCTTTAAATATTAAGTACAATTTTAATATTATTAAATACTACAAAAGGCTTTCAGACCCACTGCAATACTGTGTAAAATATCTAATCCGTCATGCAGGTGTTAAATGGACTGGGCCCTGCTGTGATGGTAATTGGGAGCATCAGATTTTCAAAATGTTTTTGTCAGTTTAACAAATACCAAGAAATTAAAGAAGGGTGCATATACTATATCAGATAATATACCATGTTGGAAAACATACCTTTGTGGCTAGCAAGCAACTAGTTAAATATATTTACAACCACCAGATTATGTACAGCCTGGAAGCCTCCTCTTACTCCAGGGTTTGAGCTCTTTGCTCACCTGTTTACCTTAGTCTGTAACTAAATACAACAAAGGTAATTTTCAATGATTTTTTTGTCCTTGTTTTTCAAAAAAATCCATTCTGTAAGTGCTCTAAGACCATCAGTTTGTTTGTTTTACCTACAGCACAGGTGGAATGGTGTATTTAACCCACTACAAACCTCACCAGGCAATGCTAGGATCAGCCTTAAACTTCAACATAAGCAGTAAATATGTTTCCTATATAGGTTTAAGAGCCAAATTGACTGTTCTGATTCTGAATCATGCAGGTGGCATCTTAATTCAAACATGTTTGTCTTTCTGCTGAGATTGCCATAGTTGTACCCCTCAGATAAGGGTATTGGCTAAGCAATTTCTGTCCTCAGAACAGTATGATACTTGTGAAACTTGTGTGACACGTGAAACCCCCCCACCCAGAACTGCTTAAGTATTTTCTTGTACATCTGCAGCATTCCAACATCACCGAAGCAGCAATTTAACTGGAATGATAATAACCCGGAGACAATCGAATACATCTTGTGCGTCATCACACCGTTTCATATAAACATGATTCTACACGTCAGGTAAGGTTTTTTAAAAAAGCTTTACATCGTAAATATAATAAAACCATTGTATGATGTATGTACAGTTTTTACAAAGTCATTCTTAAAATCAGAGGATTACATATTAACACAACTTTTGACAGCTATTTTAGAAAACATACTGACATTATTGTGGTGAACAAATATTAAAAACAAGGAAAAATATATTTACACAATGTTGTGTGTCAAAACTCACAACTCAAGACTGCACATGTAAAGTAATCAATTACGGCCTTGAACCTTACAGGTACAATATTTGCCTCTTTGTATATCAAAGCAAATAAATGTAAAACTGATTTCTATCTTATCAAACTCAGTTAAAAAAAAAAAAAAAAAAAATTAAAAAAACACCCAGGAAGGGCTGACTCTTGCATGGGCTGTTTGATTTTTGTGGTATCTGTAACTGTCACAGATTATGTCTTCATTTATCTTCACTTACAGATCACACATTTGCCTTCTTGCTTTGTGGAAACAAATCAATTCAGAAAAAAATACATATATGCATACAGTACATATGCATACAATATGTGTGCATTTTATATACACACACACACACACACACACACACGATGTGAGCACCTGTATACATATCTCTCTCTCTCTCTCTCCCACACACACAGTATATAAACACTCTATATACTGTATACACGTATATACGAAAACATAGTCTATGTAGTGTTTTGGAAGATATTACAAAATATAAAGTTCCCTTCGTGTCAAAATGTTACCTTCAAGGAGTTTCTGCATTTGTGGTGTGAACTGTTAGTTTTTAAAGAAATTTGTAAATAATTTAATATTGTTTAAATAAAAAAAAGCACTTAGCACCAACGAGAGTGGGGGTGGGCAAAAAAACCACATTAAAACAGTACAATTACATTTACCCAGAATTATTTACGTAGCTGTACTACTAAGAAGCATGTAGAGTTTGCACAGGATATTTCCAGTCTTGTGGTAACGTGATTCATGAGGGTTCCCCTTAGGAGAGGTTCCCTGTGTGACAGCTGACGCAGGGCCTGCCCCCACCCCCCTTAGCCCCCATGTTCCAGCAGGCCCAGCGAGCAGCTGTGGCTGGACGTCTCTACCATGGCCCCGTGTACATGGGGCTGCCAGCGTGTGGTGCGCTGGGGCACGGCGGGGCGTGGTCCGCACTCAGGCCGCCTTCTTGCTGCCCTGGTGTCGAGCAATGGCCTCCAGCTTGAGCCTGTACGTCTCTGCCTCCTGCTCCTTCTTCAGCAGCTCTTGTCGGTACCGCTGTGCTTCCCGGTTCGCCTCCTCCAGCTGTTTCTGAAGGGCTTCAGTTTCCTGTTACCAAAAAAGTTTTTTTTTTTCCCCCCCAATCTACTGTTCACCACACAATGTCAAAAATTACTACTCCGCAGCAGCAGAACAATTAGGAGAACTCCCGGGGTAGGTACAGCAAAGATACGCTGACGTACATTTCATCAGTGAAAATAATATTCTTCTGAGAAGACATGACGTTAATCACAGGATCTTTAAAATGAGTATGCTGTCCCACCCTAAATGTTGCAATCAGTGCTCCCCTACAGGGCATCTTATTACAGAGAGCCAGTCTGGAAATCAAGTGTACATATTCTGGGTCATTTTGCAAAAGCAGGATGTTGTGGACTGTTAACAACAAGCAGGCTGAGACACAGGCAGGAACATGAAATCCAAGCATTCCTACAGTAGCATGTCAGAAATGAAGCCACACATATAAATCAGGCCTAACACATCACAGGAGATCACCAATTTATTCTGTGCCATAAGCTAAACTTACTTAAATACTGCAAGGGGGTTTCCACCAAACACCTAAAACTACTTGGAATTCATTGAGCGTTAAAATCTTAGATTTTATTTTTACACAGGCCCTTTTGAAATCCTGTTTTAACATTTCTGCTAAACCAATAAAATCTGATTGGAAGGTTTATCCCAATATCATGTGGAGTCCACCAACACCTGTTGTCCACTGCCATATCTGTCAGTTTAACCTAAAATATACGTGACTATGACCTTATCAGCAAATAAAGTTGCATAAAATACTCAGAAGGTCCTCTGCTCAACCTTTGTCATCTCAGCTATTTTAATTTTCTACAATACTTCTGTTAATACTTATCAGCAGTTCAAGAATCTCCTTTTTTTCCCCTCTCTTTAACCCACCTCAATTTCCAGCGATTCCTCATGACTCTCCACAATCTCTATCCGCTGTCGTTTTGCTGAAGGCCCATCAGTAATGATGGTCTCTTCTGCCATATCTGTAGCCGGCACTGTTAAAACTACACACATTGATCCCGGTTTAGACAGAGGTCACAGGGCTCTAGTGTGATTCATACTCCATGTAGTTAATTGTATAAAAGGCCCTCTTGTTCCACAAGTTAATTCAAGTTCTACCAACACAATAATCTCAGTTTTGTTCTGAAAGGGAGGGGAAACATAGTTATGGTCAGTTTACACTTGTGAGAAATACAGCATAAATATGGGTACTTGGAAAACGCAAATGAATTTTACACAAATTCAAAGGTCAGACAGCAGGTTTCCAAACACCTGACCTTTTGAGCTCACCTGATTTTACAAATATATTCAGGATTACTATTCAATCTGAGGTCTATTTACTTGTCTTTCTTTGTGGTGAAGCTAATACTAAATACAGTGGAACGTTGGATTGCGAGCATAATTCGCTCCGGAAAAGTGCTTGTAATCCAATAAACTCGTATAGCAAAGCGAATTTTCCCAGATGGAAATAACGTAAAGTCAGATGATCCATTCTACACACCCAAAAATGTTCAGGTAAAAATTATTTTAATGGCATTTTATGTACAAATTTTTGTCCCTAGTATCGGAAACAAATAATGATTAATACATAGTATAAAGTAAAAATAAAACAAATTAACCTGCACTTTACCTTTGAAAACAGTCGTGGCTGGCGTGAGGGAGACGAGAGGGAGGAGAAGAGGAGGGTTATTCTTGGAAGGAGAATCTCCTTCCATGAGAACATCTGGAATCTCTGGAGGTCTTTCTCTTGAACGACTCTCAGTAACTACTGGTTTCACTTAATTTACGCTTTTTGGATTCACTGCCATCTTCTGACTCACTGGAATGTCTTTCCTTCCATTCGTATTTAACACGCACCTCTCCAATGACACTCGCTTTTGCCTCCATGTGAGGATTTCGCAGAAATATGACACTGCATTGTCATTAAACAAATTCGCTGTTCGCACTGCTACAGCCTTATTCGGGTGGTGCTTTTCTACAAAATGTTGTACTGTTTCCCACATTTTGCACACCTCCCTAATCTCATTTGAAGTATGATATGAAAATCATATTATAGTTGATATGAAAATGCTCATCTTGCAAGTTATCGCTCGTTAATCAAGTTAAATTAATAAAAGATTTTTGCTTGTCCTGCAAAGCACTCATAAAGCATGTTACTCGCAATCCAGGGTTCCACCGTAGAGTGCAAATTTATTTTTAAAAAGGAGGTTCAGTGAATTCCTCGTATCCTTCTATACATTCACTAGCACAATACATTTCCATATATGTGAACATAAATGAAAATGACTAAGGTAATTTTGTATTTGTGTTAGAATAATTTTGAACAGCTGGACATATTTAATAATGTTTGGTTCTCTAGCAAATGTTCCTTTTTCATTTCCTTCTACAGTGTAACTGAAGATCAATAACGGCGATCACCTTGCTGGCCGTCTGGCATGGTCACAATGATAGGCTGGTTCACACCACTGGCCGTATGGAGGTTGCCCAGGGGGATGCCGTCTGTTACAATAGTGATCACCTGCTGGCCTCCGGAGCTGACCACCTGCTGAATGGCTCCATCCACAGAGTCCGTTGTCACCACCTCTTCTGTTGCAACCACTGTTGGAAAAAGGCAGGCCCATGTACGAAAATCACAGCATGCCAACTTGTAGCCTATACCCAATCATGAGACTGTTAAGCTACTACATTCAAAGAGATGGTAAAATGACAAAAAAAAAAAAAAAAATTAATAAAACACCCACAACGACAACAAAACAATGACACCTCAATATGGCTTCTGTTGCCACTTTTGCTTTAATAAAACTGCTTCCACTAGTATTAACCAAATGATTTTTTTATATTTGATAGTTACCTGGTCTTACTAGTTCACAGTTAAATTCCTCTTTTGACAAAAAACCTGACATCTGGGAATTTTGCCTTCTGGAAACCATTTTATAGTCTTCTGATAATTTACACCCCTGTTATTCCTCCCTGTCCAGCAGTATGAAAAGTGAATTCTGCAACAACTGTCCACATCACTCTGTGTAACATAAGGTTAGCAGAACAAAACAAAATTCTCTCACATAACCTTTCACTGGGTCAGAGACCTGAAATTCCTCTCATAACATCAGCAGAAAACCAAGGCCAGTTTCACTTCTGAATCACAGAGCACATAAGCACTAGATTCCAACATCACCTGTTACCAGATACAACATGAACAAAGGCTGCAGAACATGCAAATCAAGAGCTGAGAGTTCCCGAGAAAACGCCCTCCCCTACCACAAACATCCACTTGAACCAAACCGCAGCTCCCTGCTTGTGAATGCTCATCCGTTGCTGCACTCGTCCCTCTGCTTGTTTACATCAAAGCGCCGTAAACAATAGCGCTGTGCTCATGACCTCACGCAATCACATGACAGTTGTTCTGAAATGTTTATTACAGGCAGCGATTGTGAAAAACTTGCCACTCAGAATCACAACTGAGGCATAATTTACAAACTGTTAAAAAAATAATAATAAAAAGAATCTCTACAGCCACCGTCACAAAACTGTGGTCCCAACTTTCTTTACTAGCACACTACAGCTACAGCTTGTCACTGCTGTGGCGCTAAGTGGCACAAGTCTGAATGACACACTTAAGATGGAGTACCTTGCGTTTCAGACGAATTGGATAAAGGGGTGGATGCTTCTGCTAAAGCAGCTAATGTAGCTAGAACTGAGGTTGAAGAGTCGCCAAACTGTAAAGCTGACAAACCCACCTCATCTGAGGAGAAGAAATGTGACATTTGTTAGCAGACATTCCTGTGGTGGAAACAGAACTGTTTATTGCATGATTATGTTTGAGGTAAAATATTAACGCTAAGCCTGAAGGAGACGCTGTGTGATTAGGCCTGCAAGGAACTGTTTATGTTGACTGCTTAAGACAATGTAAGAATCCAGGTGTTTATGAAAAGTAATAGTGCCCTGTGTGGAACTGTACTGATCGTGTTAAAGACAGTTGTGAGCCAGGTGATGGTGTGTAGGGAGGTGATTAAGGTCGGGTAGAAGGAACGTGTCTCTCAAAATGCCATACATAGTGATGGTTTAAAAAAAATGCAGCAATTCTCTATAGCTGCAAGAGATTTGTTTGAAAGAAAAAGTGATCAAGGATGAACTGTAACAGTCTAAGAGGACCAGCTGAGAATAAAGTACACAATGACTGTGTAAAAGGGCCTACTATGTCACTTAAAAAAGCTCTGTACTGTATCCTTCTGCTTTGTTGAGGTGCATTGCTGCGCTTGGCTGACAAGTAAGGAGAGAAAGACGCTCTGAAAATCTCCTGTCTGAGGCTGTTATATTTCCTGCAACCATGCTGTCAGTCCCCATGGCCTTCAAACACCACAGATTTCAGGAAATGCAGATCATATTATGCGAAACTGAACAGCCCGTTACACACTAAAGCAGCACATTTAACATGTTGCTGTGTGTAATATGTACGCAGTGTACATGCATGACATTCCTTACACGTGACACCACAGAAGAGGTTAAACTAAATCTGTTCTATACATTTTTAACACAGCATTTATATAAACACCAGTGAGTAATAACTATTAATCTGGCTGTTTTTCCTGACAATGCATTATTGCAGAAAGACACATTCATCATTAAAGTTACCTCTAGTCATTTCATCTTCAGCTTTCTGATATTTCAGCCAGTTAGTATATCCACATGACCTACAGAGGGCACTGGTCTAACACTGCCTCTGCCAGCCAAATCACTAGTGCCTCTGGTGATCATTATAGGCTCTGACACAATGCAGCAACACGTAAGATTTCAGAACACAAACCAGGGTTTGAAAAGTGCAGAGTTTGGGAGGACAAGATGAGGACTAAATGAAGAGGCTCTTAATTTTGCCAGAATACAGCGGGTGACGGCAGGATGACTGTTGAGTCTCTCTGAACAATGAGAACATCACCAACCAGCTCTCCCCTAAACACGCTGCTTGTTTGCAGAATTAACAAGGAATCAAGAGCAGGTAGAATGAAACCAGACGGCATTTCTAGAGGATGACTGTCACTCCTAAGACTTCTAAATAAATAAATAAAAAAAAAAAGATTAAAAAAATTTTAAAAACTTGGCAAGAAGCAGTGCAGCACCTGCTGGTTTGGCAGCGTTTCCAGCAGATACGAGGCCTGCCAGGTTCACGACTCCCCCAGGACCAATGATAAACTGCGGCGTGGCGGCGTGTATCGTCACCGTGTCCGGACTCTCTGGGTTTGTGTTTATTTGGTTTTGCATTGACACCTGCAGGAGTTCAAATCAGAAGTGACCACGCGACCTTTCAAACAGGCAACTCTTCTTGAAAAGAGTGAGGGGGAAAAAAGAAAAAAAGAAAAAAAAAAAAAAAAAAAAAAAACAAACAACATAAACGAACCTGTAAAATGTCAGCTAGCTCCTCGTTGCTGTTGTCGATGGCAATGTCCAGTGCACTCTTGCAAAACTTGCTCTGGGCATGGACGTCTGCCCCGTGCTTAATAAGCAGCTCAACGACGTCGCGGTGGCCGTGCTCAGTCGCCCAGTGCAGCGCCGTCATTTTCAGCATGTCCTTGGCGTTCACGTCAGCACCGTGCTGCGAGGACAGGGGGACATGAGTCAGCACACACAGCAACGTCGCATTTCTGCAGCAGAGGAGCACATTGAAAGCTGTTATGTTCCATATAGGACAGCTTTCCAAAGACCCATTACAGACTTGACGTTCACTGATTACTTGTGGCTCTCCTGTCTAACTGTGCAGTGAGATCAATAGTGATCAAGGATCTGAAGACCATAAGGCGTTGCAGTTGTAACTAAGCATTTAACTTTCAGCGCTCCAGGAATTCATCCAGCTGCAGAAATGGGTAACACATTAAACTGCTTTGTAACATCAGCTGTGCCTCACAATGGACTGTGACTCAAACCTGTCTTGCTACAATCGTAAACTGGATACGCACAGTTGTGCCACATAGGGCTTCATCCAAAGAAGAAGCAAGAAAAGAAACTTGTGAACAAGAAGAGCTCATTATTGCCATTTCTGGTTTGTACCACCTGCACTGGCTCACGTGCTCACCTTTAGAAGAACCTCAACGATGCGCGCATGGCCCTCCGAGGCAGCCATGTGGAGAGGAGTGCGGTCTACCTTGGTCCGGGCATCTCGGCTGACGCCCGCTCGGAGCAGCACCTCAGTGGTCGAGTAGTGACCATACTGAGCTGACAGGTGGAGGGGTGATGTGCCCAGCTGAGGAGCAAAGTCAGAGGTCAGTTACACTTCTGCACACAACAGCCTTTAACATTTCTTTCTCGTCAATTGTTACAAGCACCTTACAAAAAAATAAAAAATAAATACAACATACCTCCTGATATCTCTGAAAACGTTAAATTTCTCAGTAAAAATTAAGATTAAGCATATTTATCTCAGATTGTACTTAAGTATATGGTTTCTTAAAATAATATAAAACAGAGCAATGATGCCAAACACAATCTATATTAATTTATATATATTATTGCATATTGAAAATAACAATCAGAAATGGCATTCCTCCTAAAAATAGAAAGACAAATCCCAATAAGTACAACATACACATGATCAAATACAAAATGGCTACTACATGAACAGCTAGCTGCACACACTGTAAAGTGAGATGTAAAAGTGCACGCACCCAGTCTGTGGTAAATGGTGCTCCATTGGACATCAGCACCCGTACCTCGTCATCCTGTCCCGATCTAGCTGCCTCCAGCAGCTTCTTACCCAGATCCACCAGAGACATCTGAAGATTGAGTGGTAGCACTGCGTTCAATTTAGGCTGTACAGAGAACATTGTCCCATCAGCCATGAACATGGAAACCAAATGCTTTACATAATCCCAGGCCCACTTCCCCTTCAAGTTATAAAGTGCATAATTCAGAAATTTCATTCCAATATGACGGTAACATCTATCTGCAAATTACATAAAATTTCCTCTCAGACTGGTTTAAATAACCATTTGAAAACATGTCATTTCTAATGAGCTACATAATGCACAGGGAGCAAAACGATAAGTCATATTTATTCTGAGTACATGTGTAGAAATTTATGTTCACAATATTCCCTATTGTTTTTAATCTTGTAAAAAATAAGTTCCTTGTGTTTTCCCAATTACTGGCCACAAACATGAGGGAAAGAGACACTAGAGATAAAACCACTCAATTATTATGTACAAGTTTTTTGTGGATATTGAAAATATTTTAATAGAAAACACCCACCTGATCCCACCTCATTCCTCACAGAAAAATTAAATGCTATAAAGGGAAAAATTGATATTTTTCTATCACATGAAAAAGAAATAGTGGTTTGTCCAAAAAGTAGGTGTGCATTATCATGTAACTGGGAAATGATTTTTCATTGTATTTATAAAAAAAAAAAAAAACTTTCATCATTATACATAATGAAATAAAGCAACAAATTCAGCAGTTTAATAGGCAAGAAATAATTTTTATACTTGGAAAATACATGTTCTTGCCAATATAGCCACCTTTATTTTCCAACACTTGAACTACTCTCATATCAATGACAATGTAATCATACTTCATTTCACACAATTTTAGTTGAAGAAACCAAGAAAGAGGCCCACAGGCTGTCAGAGATGTGCATTGCTTTCCTTGGCTTTAAATCTCCCTCTTTAGGAGGACCCACAGGTTTCCAATTGGGTTCATATCAAGTGAGCAAAGGGGCCTAGTCATCATTTTACCATCTTTCAACCCTTTGCTGGCAAGCCAGGCTCTGGTGTACTTGGTTGATTTTGTTAGCTGTTAAACTACTGAATTTGTTGTTCTATTTCATCATTATTATTTATAATCCTGTAAAAAGACTTTTGTTGTTTATGAAATACACTGAAAAACCAATGCATTTCCAAGTTACATAATTGTGCACACAAATTAGTTGGAAAAAATCATTTTTCTCATTACTCATTTTTTTTTCCATGTAACATTGTTATTCCTACAATGAATGGATTAGGATCACATATGTTGTCTGTAACTTAAAAAAATAGACAAAAAACTGGATGATTGTGTAGTGTTGAGCTAGAAAAAGATCCATAAAGGAACATGCACACAAATTTATACCGGTAGGCTCACACAAGAAATCACATTACTACAATCACTAGTGTTTTGAAAATCCCTAGGTCTCGCCTTTAGCTACATAAATTTCAAATACACTGTATTTTATTGGGTTCGCTATTGACTAAACCTGAGGTAACTGTGCTAGAACACGCTATATGTACAAACACACACACACACATACTCAGACAAGTTCATAGCAATGAAGAAAAACAGCATATATTCCCCAAAAAGAGGACCCAGTTACCCAAGTAATCCATTCGAAACAAATACTATTTTGTCACTCATATTTCATCACAGTAAAACGGTGTAAACAGTCTACTTTCAATTACTACAATAAAAATTATACAATATCCACTTGTATTTAATTACTTTTTGTAACCAATTTATTCAAACCCGTATTGATTTAATGTTGTGTCGTGAAATCGCACTTACAAAACCACAACGCAATGTAAACGTTTTCTTTTATTATTTTCGGTGTGTGAACATTACAACTACAGAGCAGCTAAGTGAGGAATTTGTCTCTGGCGGCCGTTAACACGTACATATTCCTCAAGCGAAAAAGCAGCGAGTCACTCGTTAGTTACTGTCCATATTTACTCTCTACATCAAAGAGCTGCCTGGAAATAGCGGCGTAACTGTGGTACAAAGGAAGACACTTTTTTAAAGACAAACTGGTTGAGCGTTGCAAAGGAGACACTGAAGCCCTTAACGCATGGCGCCACACAGCACTTCGGCCTCCATTTTCCTTAATCTGTAACTAACAACAAACAGAGTCCCCACCCTGCGTCCATTGCCTTTCAAAAAAAATGCCCAAACCAGTTCGATCATAACGCATTCCACGTAAACTTTAAATTACAGCAGCCCGGGAAATGCGGCTTGTTTGTAGAATAAACAGGAAATCAGTCGAGCGATCGGGGTTCCGGGGGAAGTTGAATTATTTTTCACCAGCAAAGAGCTGAACTTCCACATCCGGTGGGGCCACACAAAATACCCCGACATTGACCTGGAATAGATTCCGTATTGTACGAAAGCGTATCTTTCAGAGCCTTACCTTGCTGCTCTTAGTGAAATAATTTGTAGTGTGTGCGTCGCTAACGGCCACTGTCGTATTGGAGGCTATTTCTTTCAATGTCGTCGATTCGGCGCCCAATTTTTCACTCAAAGAAAAGTCCCCGTATCCTGCGCGGATGTGTACAGTTCTGCAATGTAAACTTTAAATAAATTATACGCCCTTCCCAATCTTTGTGGCTGCATGTTGTCCTTATAACTGGATGTGCAAGTGTGTGAAGTACAATTCGTCCAAGTGCTGTTTAAAAATATTAGTGTTTATTTGCAACGCACTTTTAAAAAGTTGAAGTACGCTCATCCGCGGAGTAATACACGACTGCGGCTGTGATCTGCGCATGCGCAATTATGGCCTTTGCCATGTGAGAGGTCTGCATATGCGTCGTGTAAAGTCCTGCCCAGTGTAAATAAGCAATCTCACCACGGCGGTGCCGTGAACTGTGCAGTATGTTAACACAGCCGTTGTTCTGACGTTCATGCGAACTCATTTGACAAGTTTGTGATTTAGTTCAAATTAAACCCATGTACGCACTCAACAAGCTGTTAACAAAATTTATATTGCAACTTAATCTCAACATTATATGTGTATGTATATTTAAATTGTTCATACTTTAGTATAAATAAATAAAACCAAAGACAAGAATTAATCAGCTATTTTGTAGTATGCATTTCATGTCATTGTTTTCATGTGATAATAAAGATATTACGTTTTGAACCTAAGACGCCCCCTAACGGAGCGACCCCAATATGCTGGAATACGGACTCCTGTTTTAGCCCGGAGTCAGCTGTCAGGTTTAAAAACCCACTCTGAGACGTTCCTGATGGTGAGATGTCCTGTTTATGGTGTGAATATGTGTAATGGAAATGATCCCATCTTTGGGTAGATGCAGCAGCCTGAGCGCTGAAAAATCCTGCTCCAGTAGCCTTTAATGAGTGACTGGCTAATGTGATTTACTGCGAGTGCACAGTGCAGTTCAGTAATTGTGAATTTAAGGCTACAAAAGCGTTGGTTATGATTAGCACTTGTGAAGTAATATAGCTTTATGAATTAAATTGTTTGTTATAGATCTTTTATTTAAACTAGTTATTTGCACATCCTCGGTAATGCGACGGTACAGGACATTCTGGGTGAAGGAGCGCGATGTGATGTGAGGACAGTTACCGTCGTTAGTTTAAAGCATCTTTACAAACGAGCGGACTCGTTTAGTGGTTACTTCTCGTAGAGTGCTGAATGATGCAAAAATAACCCCGGGGTCATAGGCAAAATCAGAGCGACAGGTACGTTGTTTTTATTAGATCTGTAATTTATTTATATTTGCGCTATGTAGTGTTTCATGTAGGACATGGTTTACAAAATTTATAATCTATATCTAAGACATACGAGTGTATGTCTGAAATTGTTTTCCAGTTTTTATTGTTTTCATTTCCAGGGAATGCTAGCTGTGCAGCAGATGTTACTTATGGGGAATGTAATACTGTAGAACCAGTGTATTCAGCATACCTTCAAAGATGCCAGCGGTAACTGCAGAGGTGAAAGAGCTGTACCTCTCAACATCTCTGGGTGACCTCAACAAGAAGGCTGAAATTAAACCAGACAAAACGAGCACACGAAGGTAAGTCATATAAGGGTGAAGGATCACATACTGTGGGTTGGTAAGTTAATAACAAACAGAATGTTCCAACGTTTATTAGACTGACCTGATGGTACAGTTAATGTGTTTCTAGTTACGTGCAGAGCGCCTGTAAAATTTTCAAAGCGGCAGAGGAGTGTCGTGTAGACCGAGATGAAGAAAAGGCATATGTTCTGTACATGAAGTACCTAACTGTTTATGACCTCATCAAAAAGAGGCCAGATTTCAAACAACAACAGGTGAGAATTTCCTGTTTCATCAATGAATGTAGTGTGAAGATTTCCAATTTTTGTAATAGTAATTCACTGCAAACATTTTTTTTTCATTCCCACTTATTCTGCTGTCTATACACATTATTTTTTATGTTATAAACAAAATTTGTTTATTCTTGAATGAATAAATAAACAATAATGTCTGTCTTTGCAAAGGATTTTTTTCATTCTATACTTGGGTCAAGCAGCTTAAAAAAAGCCATAGAGGAGGCCGAGAAATTGTCTGAGAGCCTCAAACTCAGGTCAGTTTTGCATATTGCTTTTGTTAGTGGCATTAAATATTGATTTTTTTATTCCATTACTGGTAATCATGCTTTAATACTTGGAACATGCACATTATACAAGGAAATACTTCCAGGAGGTCACACAGTCTGCTGTTCTCAGAGCTTGTCTGAACAGTCTGCTGTTCTCAGAGCTTGTCTGAACAGCCTCCTGTTCTCAGACCTTGTCTGAACAGCCTGCTGCTTCTGTGTTGTGTGAGCAGGTATGAGGAGGCAGAGGTACGGAAGAATCTAGAAGAGAGAGAGAAGCAGGAAGAAAAGAGAAGGAGGGAGGAGAAACCAGGAAAGAGTTTGGGAAAAGGTGTTTTAAAAGAGACTCCAAGATCTGAAAGGGAGACTAAGAAGGTACAGTGAAGACATAAGGGTAATGTAGATGATGCTGTTAAAAAAGGCTATAAGGATTGGTGTTCAGGAACTCAAAAGCAAGTCACAGGAAACGTAAAATGGTGTAATCTATCCAGATGGAGACGTCGGTACTGCTCAGTGAGTGGGGCTTATAAATGGTCTTCTTCAGTAAATAACATTCACCTGTTAACTATAACATTTACAGAACAAATAATCACAATTACAGCTTTACACACACATACACATAGGTGTAGATTTAGGGGAGATGTCTCTAACACCTTAATATTTGTAGGGGAGTGATTTGTCACCCCCCAAACAAAATGCATCCTGGTTACTTTAATCATGTAATGGATTAGGGGCCGTTACTAGCATTTCTCCCTAAAGCTGAAATGAAGAATATGAAACTGTCCACGCACGCACGCGCACACACACACACACATTTTTATTTTTTTAAAGCAAAGTCTAAAGCCTTTATGACTTGCATGTAACTTTAAAATCTTTGTTTCTCCTGGCATCATGAAAAAAAATTTATTCTGTTTTTGTTAGCTGCAGATAAAATGCGGACAGAAGGATACTGGTAAGATTTTTCTGCCATTTAAAAAATGTTGAGTACGGAATATAAATGAATGTGCAAAAGCTGTATATGTAACTGCAGAGAGAAAGGTTGGTGTCACAGGCATGTGCAGAAAGGATGCACCGCTTGCTGCCCCTGACAGCTGGCCCCCCTGCTGGGGGGGTCACTGCAGAACAGCTGTTTCATATGATGAGGGATCAGTGTCTGAGGATCATCGTCATGGATGCACGGAGCAGGAAGGATTTTGAAGAGTCACGGATCCAGATGCCCACACAATGCTGCATCAGTGTTCCTGAGGAGGTCATCACTCCAGGGTACGTGATGTATTGAAGCTTACTGAGGTGCTGCAAGAACTTCATGGGTAACTGTACATTTTCTCCTAAATATGAAAAGATGTTCCTTTCCCAGCTTTAGTTTTAACCTTCCTGGAACTTTTTTTTTTTTTTTGGAAAAAGAAATTCTTCAAGTGGAAAAGTAGACAAAATTTGCACTGTGTGTTGAGGTCAGCAGGAGAGTAGATCCTGTTTCACTATGAGCAGTCATTTTTATAAGGCATCAACAAGCCTTTCATAATGATTACCTGCATGACAAATGTTTCTTCTCAGAATAACTGCCAATCAAATTGAAGCACAGCTTCTGGAGGATTCAAGAAGGGAGTGGGACCAACGTGGTCTTGCTGACTACATTGTCCTGCTGGATTGGTCCAGCTCTGCCGAAGACATGAAGCTTGGGACGACACTTCGCAGTCTGAAGGATGCCCTCTACAAGGTGAGAACTTGGGAGATAGTCCACATACAGGAATGCTTAAGATGCTGGAGGTCAAGCGTACTTTGTAACCTGTTGATATTATGCTGAGGAAGGTCCATTGCTGTTGCAGTGGGACAGCAAAACGGTGTTGTGCAGAGAACCTTTGGTATTGGAAGGTGGCTATGAAAACTGGCTTCTCTTCTACCCTATGTACACCTCCAATGCTAAAGTTAAACCACCAAGGCAAGAAGCTGTTGATGTAACTCCACAGTGTAAGTACACTTTCTTTAAAAAAGAGCTGTTAAAATGTGGAATAAGTTTTCTTTACCTCAGCATGCCAGGTTTACATCCTGATGTCTTCATTTAATTAAAGTTGCTAGAATAAAGTATAAAACCAAAGGTCAAATGTAGATAAACTGCAGTCAAACTTTGAAAGTCACTGTAGTAAAATTCCTTACTCTGTGTTATGAGAGCAGTGAACTTCAGCTACCCATCCCTTGAAGAGCCCAAATCCCCAGTTCCACCAGAACCAAGACAGGAATGTGAGGAAGAACCATACATGGAAGTGAACGGGAATTCTGCTAGTGAGGACAGTAAGCATGTTGACCCAAAAGCTCTGCAAACATCAACTGTTACTTCTCAAAGCCCTGTGGAAAAACCAAAAAAAGACTCATGTGTCCAGCCTGGGATCAAAGCTAAAGCATTACCACAGGTAAAGAGGGAAATAGACAGACTCAGTATAACTTTTTAGTAGGCAGAAGGTCAGTAACTTCTATGGAATTGTTGTCTTGTCTGTAATATATAAAACATATAAACATAAATTCTCTTGTGCTTGTAACTTCCCTTTCAGATTGACAGGACCAAAAAACCCAGCATTAAAAGGTCTGACAGTGACAAGTCCATTAAAACCACAAGGAAGAACCAGAAAGCAGTTCAGAATGGACCTGCGATTCCAGACCGCTCTGCTAAGCCTGCTTTTGTTCCCAAGCACTTGGTGAAGGTAGAAGAAACAAGTCAGGTCCAAATACAGCCAAGCCAACCCAGTCGGTCCAAGCAAGAGCAGGACAGGCAGGAGGAGAACTTGAGGAAGGAAAGTGGACTAGAGGAGGAAGAGAAGGCGGACAGTACCCAAGGAGAGGAGAAAGAAGAAAGGCAGCTAGAGAGGAAAAAGCTGGAGAGACAAGCAGCTGCTAAGGATGGGCTGGAAGAAGAAGGGTCAGAGGGAGAAAGGAGAGAAGGGCAAAGCAGCCAAAGTGCTGACAGGGTAAAGAGCACTGCACTGGAGGCGCCTGCTCCAAAGAGCTTAGTCAGTGAGATCAAGGTTAGTCCATTCATGGCTGTTTGTACTTTGTCACACTTACAGCTGAGCTCATGGCTCAGGGCCGTGAGTACAGAGGAATCCACATGCAATTGTTGACTTAGGTCATGGAATGTAAATCACATTCAGACCTTTTTCAACAGCAGGGGTTTTAAACCTGGGGGTCCATAGACCCTCAAAGAGTGTGGATATATTTCAGGCATCCATTAACTAACAATTATATCTTTATTTTTATTAACCCCCATGTGGAAAGTTAGCATTTTTTAATGCATGTCATTATGAAGAATTCATAGGCTTCACCAGACTGCCAAAGGAGCCTTTGGAAATCAAAGCTGTTCTGTAAGAAGTATGGTATATAGTACATCCATTTCAGAATCAGCAACGTTAGTACATCTGGTTTGGGATAGGACTCATGCTGTGCATGTTATATAAATGGTCTTGAAATGCCTACTCTTGTGGCCTGTGCATGTATGTATTTTTACTGTAATATGTTTAAGTGCTTTAAAGAATGAATGGAAATTGTGTGGTTGTATCCCAGCGGGAGCCATTAACCCGGGCGAGGAGTGAGGAGATGGGACGCACTGTTCCTGGTCTGCCTGATGGCTGGATGAAGGTAGAGGCACATGTGTTATCCACACCATCTCACTTTGATATTTGCAAAATTTACAGTTTAGTACAAAGCATCAATAAATATAATTATCTCTATTTCTTTTTTTAAATTATCTCTAATTTCTTTTTTGTTCTAAATTGTTTTTTTTTAAATACAGTTCCTAGACACAGTTACTGGAACATACCGATACTACCATTCACCTACCAACAGGGTACACCTGTACCCCCCTGAGGTGAGCGTGTCTCAGACTCCCCCTGCCACAGCACCAATCCCCAAGCAGAAGCAAGTGAAGGTGCGTGCCATGGAGCCCGAACGTGACCATGCTAAGCTGAAGCGCTCGTACTCGTCCCCGGACATTACACAGTCTCTACCAGATGAGGGTGGCCGGAAGGTTGTTGCCACGCCTTTCATCAACAGAGAAACTAAGTACGACATCAGCCACTCAATTAGTTTTGCTGAGTGACAGATCAGCCCTTTTTAGTATTAATGAGTAACACAATTGGTCCTCTCTCCAGGCCACCCAAAGCAGTTGCTTATGCTAAAGCTGAGATCTCCCAGCTGTCTGCCGCCAAGATCCGCAACCTTAACCCTGTGTTTGGTGGACTCGGGGTGTCGCTGACTGGGCTGCGTAACCTCGGCAACACCTGCTACATGAACTCTATCTTGCAGTGTCTGTGTAACACTCCTGCAATGGCAGAGTACTTCAATAACAATTACTATCAGGAGGACATCAACAGGTGATGCTAATGCTCTGTAGAGCCCCTGTCTGTGTATATGAAATCCAGACATGATGGTAGGCCTGTCTGTCTGAAAGAAGTGAAGCTAAGTTACTGACCCATCCCTCCTCTTTGTTGACAGGGCCAACATACTAGGACATAAAGGCGAGGTAGCTGAGGAGTTTGCTGTGATCATGAAAGCACTGTGGTCTGGGCTCTACAAATATATCAGCCCTCGGGATTTCAAGGTCACCATTGGGAAGATCAATGACCAATTTGCTGGGTACGAGCAGCAGGATTCCCAGGAGCTCCTGCTCTTCCTCATGGATGGACTTCACGAGGACCTGAACAAAGTAAGAATGGGGGGTGGTCTTTTTTAAACCTTGTCACTTCAATATTTAGTTGCACTAGACACTGTCTTTGGAAAATGTGTCTTGTGTCCTTATTGTTATAAATATTGTAAAACTGTTAGCATCAGTGGAATCTGTACTATTAATAGTGTTGTGTCATCATTAATGAAGGAGAGAATTTAGAGTGGTAGGGGGACATACTGATTGACTTATTGAAACATTTTATTCCTTTTTATTTGGTTTTCATTTTCATGAAAAAATTAGAGATTAAGTATATTTCCTGTGGTTTTACCCCTAGTGTTTTTCCGTTTGTTTGTTTGTTTGTTTGTTTGTTTGTTTGTTTGTTGAGTGTGCCAAGTGTTTTGCCCATCTAGATACTGCGTTAGTTAGTTGTTGACCTCCTGTCTTTGACGGGTTCCATGTGAGGTTAGCCCTCCGTCGTCTCATTCCCAGCCAAGTCTGAGTTCTACATCAGCAGTCTGCCTGAAGGGGCCTAGTTTGGCTAGGCTTGTGTTTGTGAAGCATTGACAGTAACTTCCACCCCCAACTTGTCCTGTGGAAGTGTCTACTGTCATTTGATCTGGTGACACCACTCTGATATTGTATTGGCTCCCAGACTGTTTAGCAGTAGAATAGAGACTGGTCAAAAGAAGACATATCACCTGTTTAGACAACTTTTCTATTGTGTGACATTTGGACCAGTGCCAAGGAAACTCATACAGCTCTAGTAAATAAAACCAGTGTAAAATTTTGGGTTTTTTCTGAGTACTTTTTAGGGTACTATTTGAGTAAGATGCAAATGCTGTTAACACCAACATCTCTATTATATTTTTGATCAGATCAAAGCACTCTTACAAAATTTTTATATTGCTGATGTTCAAATGTATTTTGTGTCACTCTCAGGCCGATAACCGCAAGAGGTATAAAGAGGAAACGGCTGAATACCCCGATGACTTTAAAGCAGCCGAGCTGGCCTGGAGTAAACACAAGCTCCTCAACGAGTCCATCATCGTGGCCCTGTTCCAGGGCCAGTTCAAGTCCACTGTCCAATGTCTGACATGTCACCGGAAGTCTCGCACCTTTGAAACTTTCATGTACCTCTCCCTACCGCTGGCATCCACCAACAGGTGTACCCTGCAGGTAGCCCCTGTGCAGAGCCGATCCCTGTTTTATTTTTGCGACGCTGTAAGGCTGCATGTCCAAACACTTGCATTCTTTTGAGTTTTATTTCCTCCTCGTTCTCCGCAGGACTGCCTGAAGCTCTTCTCAAAAGAAGAAAAGCTAACAGACAGCAACCAGGTCTTCTGCAGACAGTGCAAGGTCCACAGAGATTCTACCAAGAAACTAGAAATCTGGAAGGTTCCTCCCATTCTGCTTGTACATTTGAAACGGTAAGCGCTGTTGTTGGACAATACTAAATTGTGCCATGGGTGCCAAGAACAGGTTTATTCTCATTTTTGCTGTGCGGGACATAACATTGCATAGATTGACTGCTCTTTTCAACTAAGGATCCCTGTTGGTTCTTCCAGGTTCTCTTATGAAGGTCGATGGAAACAGAAACTTCAGACTTTTGTTGACTTCCCTCTTGAATGTCTGGATCTGAGTCAATATGTTATTGGTCCAAAGAAGAACCTGAAAAAATATAATCTTATTGGGGTCTCTGTAAGTACGTGAGATGAAAGAACACAAAAATGAAATCTTCAGTTTTTCTAAACACAGTTTTTGTAATGATGATGTAAATTTTTTTTCACATTGTTACATTTAAGGGTAAAAAAAATAATTTTGAGTTTCTTTTTCATGCGTACAACAGCAGAGCCCTCTTGGGAAATCATTTGTTCAGAAGTCCCAGAGACCCATGCCTGCTTGCTGTCCTGAATTATTTTCTTGTCTGCTGAATACCGCACAGTCACATGGACTGTGTTCACCTGTCCACAGAACCACTACGGAGGACTGGACGGCGGCCACTACACAGCCTACTGCAAGAACGCCCAGAAGCAGCGCTGGTTCAAATTCGACGATCACGAGGTGACAGACATCCCTCCCTCTTCCGTGAGGTCCTCTGCTGCGTACATCTTCTTCTACTCGGCCCTGTGAAGGGGTGGCAGATGGGCAGTCCTCCGAAAGGCCCTGCACTGAGGGCGGGGGCCAAGCTGCTGGGACAAAGGTGGGCAGGAGCTGCCCCCCCGGTTGTCAGCGTGGTACACTGGTACAGTCTCCTGCAGACAGGGTTGTTCTGCACAGCAGAGGTTAGACGATCACCTAGAAGTTTAATGGTTCGTCTTTCTACACTATTTACAGTAGTCAAATAAGCAAGTATATTCCATATGTTGGTCTAGAACCAACAGTGTTGCATAGTAAGCTTACAAGAACTATAACACTATTAGCTGGCCTTCATTACCTTTATGGCAGATCTGAGTTGAGATTTACAAAAAAGCTGTTTCTTCTTAGTATGTGAAGGCCTTGCCTCACAGCTGAACTTGCGCTTTCACGTACCATGTGTTGGACTTGATGCAATGGTGCCTGTGTTTAGACTGCTTATGCATATATTTTCTGTCACAGGTCTAGCACATTATCCTACGTATGTATCCATTATGAGGAAATGTATTTGTGAAAGTGTCCAGATTCTGCTTGAACGAGGCACTTGCATGATCAGCTTTACTGAGAAACAGTGCTGTGTGTTAACAGCTGCCCCTCCCACTGCAGGGAGCAGTACCAGGGGTCCACTTCTGAGGATGCTTTTACAGTCTGGTTGATGATAGCAGTGAGTTTATTTGACATATCTGTGTAAGACATTCCTGCTGACGATCCCTAACTGGCCTAGAGAGACCAGTTCTTTTGAACAGAGACGAGTAGGATACATCTTCTGTGTACATTACTATATCACACAATTACGAAATATGCAGTAAATTAAGGACTACAGTTCACTAAGAACAACTATCATGCTAAGCTAAAAACAGTATTAACCTTGTAGAACCCATGACATGAACTAGAGACTATAAAAATCTTTTCTTGTGTGTACAGTGTTGTTAGGACCTCCTATGACTATAGAACTCAGTTTCACCTAAAACAGTTTGCAGCGCTTCTTTCAATCAAAGTCATGCATTTTTACGTTGCACCAGTGTAACACTGGGTGTTAAGTGATGTTAAGAGCAGTGTAGAACCAGCCCAAACTGCTTAGTTTGCTATACATGTCACGTGGGGTTCTACAGAGTTAATACATACATACACACACATATACGTGTGTGTGTGTGTGTGTGTGTGTATATACACAGTAGGTCCTCGACTTACATCGGAGGTCCATTCCTACGGTGTGACGTAACGCGATTTTCGCCGAAAGTCGGAGCCCACCTACATAAGAACCCACGTCACTCATGTGGACACCGGCGACGAATGTAAACAACGCCGTCTTCCTCGTCTAGCGCCGCGTGACGTCGTATTCGTCCGCTCCGCCAGCCGACTAGTTCCCGCGCGAACTTTGTTTTAACGTCGCAAAAACGCCGTACATCGGAATGACGTTACAAGACTTTCTTAATAAATTTATGGGAGATGGCGCCGTAACCACGAAACGCCGTACGTCGGGTCCGACGTAACCCGAGGACCTTCTGCATATGTATTAATATATATGGAGACTGTTTTTCTAAAGAATGTACTGAATGGAGAAGAGCAGACAGGTTTTTTTCTCCTGTGACAGTGAACTGTAATTATAAAGTGCTGCTTTGAGGATGAGACGTGTGTTGAGAGTGAGACCACGAGTGTGTGGTGATGCAGAGGGGTACAGCCAAGGGCCTCAGTCCCTCAGCTTCGATGAACGTCAGTGGAACACAGTTCCCAGGCTGACCCTCTGATGTTCTGCTCAGCCCAGCACTGTTACATTAAATGACATTGTACTGGTGTTTTTGTGCATTTTCAGAGCTCAGGGGAGGGGGGCGGGGGTTCTGTGGTTGTCGACATTTTCCAGTTCATTTTAAGCCACTAACAACCACCATACAAAGAGAAATGGCTGTGTTATTTTGATAGAGAAATAGCTGAAGAGTTAGGGAGCGATGCATGCTGGTAGAACACACGGACTTGTCCGGTTGATTCAGAGGGTTCAGTTGTTCACCTCCTAACAGCAGAGCAGGGTCAGGTATTGATCGTCCTACCACAGTGATATGTTCAAACGTCAATCAGGTGCCTTGTAGCCAGATTATCTGGGATTGGGAGAAGCACAAATCTGAGATACATTATGTACCGCACGACATGATAAACCTTGAGCTTAACGTTGCAGATCTTTCATGTTTCTGTGTCACTGTCTAGCATGGAACCAATCATGCTTACGTTGATAATGTGTCCTTTAATGCTGTGTCATTCACTGTTGTGTATCCTTAAACACATTAAAATGTTCCAGATAATTAAATGCAAAATAATTTTAAAAAGCACAATGTTTTTTATTGAACAGCCACTAGATGGAGAAACCATGCATTATTTAGCCAGCCATGGACAGGGGTACTGTTCAGGTAATACTGTGGAAAAGGTACAGTGAGACGCCCCCTTGTAGACTGCTGGAAAATGATTCAACAACAGGCAATGCAGTTCAAATATGTATTTGTTAAAATAAATATTTAAAATACTGTAGTAAAAAATGAAATGGTCATCCATTTAAAGTGTATACAATGTTTGATGTAAAATACATTGGACAAAAAGCAGCATATATAAAACCTAAAAATGTGCATTTATGCATGAGAGTGTAAACCGTGTCAGCTGCACACTGAAAGGAACAGACCAGTGTCCTGTCACCATGCCAACCAAAGTGCATGGCTGTGATCCTGAGCTAGTCCTGTGTGGCATAGTCCTGTCCCTTTTTCTCCTCAGTTGATCTTGTACTTTAGCAGACAGGTTATCAAAGTCAAATGTGTTCATTCTTTGGGTTCATTGCCAAGGTGACTCCGACATGTAATCTTCGACTCTGGGTCTGAGAGAACCAGACCTGTATAGCTGTCCCACGTTAAATCTGTGACAGAAGAATAACAAAATTAACATCCCCTCAAGGAGGTTTTTTAAAGTAATTATAGTATAAGATAGAAAAGCAGTGGAAGTAACAGTCTATGAAGACTGGTAAAAGCAGAAGGTTGTTGTGCCGGCTCTCACCAGAAAGCCTGAGCTCTCGGCAGCAGCTGTTGCAGTGGTGTTTAGCACAGTAGCTCCTTACTGCCTTCTCACCCAGATTTGCTGGACCAAATATCATGTCATGGGACCTGTGGAGTACAGACTTTCATGTAATGAGTGCTTTTAGGATTAGGATAGGGTCACGACAAGAGGAAAAACCTACAGGAAACCATGCATACCCTTTTTCATGGCTGGTAATCACAGAAGGATCAGTTAAAATCTCCCCAACACCTTTAACATAAAAAAGAAATTCAAACATTTGCACTACTCAGGAACACACAAAAAGCAGTTAGGCTGAAGAATTGAAATGCAGTCAGTAAACTGAAATGAACGTGTGGATACGTCGTTCCATACACTGAAGGCTCAGGTGATACCTTGCAGGTCCAGCACCAGAAGCTCCTGTCTCGTGTAACTGTACGACCAGTGGCTGAAGGCCAACATGGTCTCCTCGATCAGGGTTGTGGGGACGATCTCCTCTCCACTGTTGTTGTTGAACTTCCTAAAGTCACCCACGAGGCACTCCTCCAGGGTGTACCATTGTCCTGACGCCTGGCAGTACAGCAGAAACACCTCCAGGAATCTTTCACAGAAAGACAAATGCCAATAAGGACCCACTGTGAAGTCTGAGCGTAAGACAAGGATGAAAGGAGCACGAGGGTGAATACCTGGGTGAAAATGGGATGGACTTGGGCTTCACCTGATTAAAGGTGTAAGCCAGTTTCTGAGCAGCTCTCTGCTGCTGGATTTCCTGAAGTATGACAAAGTTGCAGTTAACTATGTACCGAATCCTCAGAAGTGCAACAATAGGTTGAAATTAACAAAGAGGTATCACACTGTCAAATTTTTATTCAGATGGGTGTATTGTTGCTTCTGTCAAAGGCATGCAGATCACATGTACAGATCAGAAAAACAGGAAGGTACGCTACCCCGCACAGTCCGTGTACCCATTTGAGGCATTGTTGGTGCCTTACCCTGAGGCAAAGTCGCAGTGCCGTGTCCTCCTGATAAACACTCCGCCAAGAGGACACCACCTCTGGCTGGAAGGACTTGATGACGTAGAACTGTCCTGGTGTGAGGGTGTGGTCCTCGGACCAGGTACAGAGAGCCTTCACAGCCCGCCGTAGGCCGCCTCCCATCTCCTCTTTGCTGAAAAACTCTAGCCTTGCAGCACATCCTTGCTGGGCCCAGGAGGACATGCTGTGACTGATGGTGGCTGGGGAGCTCTCCTCCAGGCAGTACATGGTCACAAGCTCACCTGGGCGGGGTTTCACAGAGGACGCTGTCACACTTGTGTAGCTACATGCAAAACAACTACAAGTACACCTCGACTTAACCACCCTCCTACATATGACCGTCTGCAAATTACGATTGTGGCCCAATAATGCATTAGGAAACAAATTCAAGGTGCATCCGACTCCCGTTGTTGTCATAAGTCACTGTGTTGTGGAGTAAACGCTGCTACGCAAAAACGAAGCGATCGGCCAACAGGTTGCGCACATGGGTGTTAAGTTTATAATTAAATAGATTGGGTATCCCTCATTGTTTTTGTTAAAAAGGCAACTCAACATGAAGCAACTGAATCACAAAAGAAGGAAACCAATAGACCTTGAAACCAAACTAAACGTGATCAGACAAAAGTGAAAAATCTGTGTGTTATGACAGGAACTTGACAGTTTGGACAATATTAAAGGATTAATTTTCATTTGAGTGCGTATGATTAAGGGTTGTTTTGTGTACTGTATAGCTGACCAAACATAAAATCCACTGTACAGCCAATCTAATATATGACCTGGCCATCGGAAAGTCACTGGCCACTTAGCCATCGAGTTGCCTTAACACAGCAGCAAGACAGAAACAACCCAGTCTTTACTGTTACATTTTACTGCATGACTTTTTATGAATATATTTTAAAGTGTGAATATTTTACTCACTCCTTTCTACCTCAGCCAGTTGAGTTTTGATACATGTGTTGATACAATGTTACACTGGTGCATAATTTTAAAATACAGACCGATTTGCTTGACACCACGTTTTAATGAAAGATCACAGACATTCCTGGCTATCTGAAATTATAATTAGAACTTTAGTTTTATCTTGGCTTTTGATTTTAGTATCTGAACTGAAAATTCATTATTCATTATTATGGGAATCACATTTTTTTAATCACATTTTTTGCTGCCTCATGTTCCTTTTACAGGTTGTACGAACCTAATCAAACGCATCTGACCCACCAATAAAAATTTAGTGAATATGTTAACTGTTCATTGCAACAAATCAGTTTAAACTGTCTACAGTTTTTAAATAAATCTCATTAGTTAATGTTTATTGTTGTATGCAGGATATAAAGAAATGAAATGTGCAGAACCACGTGCAATTTTTTTGTTGCAAACATACTAAAAAACATCTTTAAATGTTTCATAATTAGGTAATCTGTGTTTAAAGTGGTGCATACATTTGTGTTGATAATTATATAGGTATTTTACAGAGCTACGTTCATATTTGGTAGAATTGGTTTGGGTTTTCAGGTGAACTGGGAATGCGTTCTTATTTTTCCCATGTAAAATAATGGAGGTAATTATGTGATCTATATTTTGGTTCAGGTTAGGTAGGGTTTTCAGGAACTAATTATTAACAGAAACTACTGGAAACTAATGGGAAGAAGCAGCTGGGTTCTGATCTCACCTCTCGGAGACACGGGGGTAAATGGGATGCTTTGTGAGAGTCTCAGCAGGTTATTACGCTCCACAGCTGGGAAGGCAAGATTGAGGGAAAAAGGGAAAATGATTAAACACAGAAAGCAGGAATACATAAATATTATCAGTATTCTATGTTACTCATCATAAAAAGGTTCAGTTATTAAGAACAAGTGTAAGACCTCTCCATAAACCAAAGTAGTACCTAAAACATGTCCCAAAAACATTATATGAGAACAGGCTCCGTATATGTCTTGTACATTTTGTTAAGCTAACCGTTAAAAGCTCTGAACCCTGGCCTTGGACTCTGCGGCATGATGTCTTGTTGTCCGTCTGTCAAGTACTGCGATGGGGCACTGGTCAAATAGCAGTCAGCTGGTGGGCAGACCCTGGGCAGACTGCTGGGGTTGGATGACTGTACTTTCCAGAGAAGTCCTGGAGAGGACACAGGCCACAGGGCCAGGCTTCTGACTGAGGACATGGGCTGGGAGGACCCTGCAGGGCCACACTCAATCCCAACATCCACCTGACTGTTCTGCTGGGACAGTCGGGCTGTGCTGGACAAGCCAGCAAATGCCACATTGCTGCTGCTCTGTGGTAGGGGGGCCATGACACCTGGGCCCCCGGTGTGCTCCTCAGGCCTCGGCACAGCCTCCGGCAAGGTGGCCACAGGTCGCTTTGGCATGCTAAGGTGGCGGGCTAACTGCTGATGGACACGCGTGGCCCCTGAGGCCTGCTGGGCAGCCAGAGTTTTCACCGTGTCCACTGTGAGTACCGACAGGTCCTGCAGATGGCCAATCTGCGAGTCGAGTCCATGTAGGGTGTGCTTGATGAAGCTCACTCTGCTGCTGACCTCCTTCAGTTGTGCACACATGGTGTCCACCCTGGGCAGGTAGGAGAACAGAGCTGTACTCACACTGCCACTCAGCAAACACACAGCGAGTCTGTCCGTGTACTTGCATTGCCACACAGCAAACACACAGCGAGTCTGTCCGTGTACTTGCATTGCCACACAGCAAACACACAGCGAGTCTGTCTGTGTACTTACACTGCCACACAGCAAACACACAGCGAGTCTGTCCG
>JABJVR010000016.1:6577490-6611346 GCA_025773905.1 Chitala chitala | reverse complement strand
TGGGAGGAAACCGGAGCACCCGGAGAAAACCCATCAAGCACAGGGAGAACATGCAAACTCCACGCACACAGACCCAAAGCAGGAATTGAACCTCAGACCTGGAGGTGCGCGGCGACAGTACTAACCACCATGCCACCATGCCGCCATTCTAGGAAACATTTTCAGATTATTTTTTGTAACATTTCTGAATGACATTCAACACTTGTCTGATATACAGTGATACCTCAACATTTGAGTGTCCCCACTTGCGAGTAAATCGAGACACAAGTGACAATATTTTCTAAAAAATGCTCCAACTTGCATGTGAACACTTCAGTTACAAGTGCTTGGCTGCGCCTTGTGAGCACCTGTTTGAACAAACTGAAGATAAGAGCGTGGGTACGCTTTGTTTCCCGCAAGGCGCGGACAGCAAACCATGGGATGCCAGGTTTTTTATATTGTAACAGCGTTGACTACCCGTGACACGGAAGTAGAGTGGCAAATTCTTTTATTTACTTGTCTTTAAAAGGACACTTAGGCAGATCACAAGACACAAGCACCCAAACACCACACCAGGAAAAATGGGACAAAGGGTCTACATTCACACGCCCAGACACACACAGGGTGGGACACAACTATTGTACAAAGATTGTCGGGAAGGTGCATAATTGCCCTTCCTGTCGCAGCACCAGCGTTACAATATTATTTAGCATTGTTATTTGTTAGGAAAATTACTTTTATCTTGAATAACATACCGAGTTGACGGATTTTTATATTAATATTTTTGGGGGTGTAGAATGGATTAATGGGATTTCTACTATTTTCTATGGGAACAATTGTTTCAAGACACGAGTTTTTCGCATTACGAGTAACCTTCTGGAACGAATTTAAATCGCAAGTCGAGGTACCACCGTATATGGCAGAGAATGAAAAGTGTGCCAATCAATACCAGTCTCTCCTACTGTGTATAATACACAGACAACACTGAAAATTATCACCATTACAAACATTTACCTTTCTATAAAAAAAAAAAAAAAAGTCATTTTTATATTAGAACATACTACTTTCAGCTAAAGAATAATGAGAATATAGTTCAGACCCTTTTAAAGTTTTATTTGTAATTATACATAATTTCAAGATGAGTATATCACAAAAAATTACTTTTGCTGATTTTCTATATATACAGAAACAAATGTTTCCTGTGTAATGACACAATCAATTTTCTGCTAGCATTCTTCTCTGGCCGCATTCTACATATTTTCAGATTCTGAGCTCTTGATTTCAGGTCGGAAAGTAAAACACATCGGACGTGTAAATATGTCAAGTGATTGGCTACTTGCTGCAAACCTCATGGTTTTATGTGCAAACACCCGAGAATCTTAACTTGAGCACTTAAAGCCAATGGAAAGCTGTGAAACACTTTTGTGAGATGCGTTGGTACTGACTGTGTTTGTCAGGTTTTAGAAAACAGCAGCTAAGCTAGAACCAAAGCTTATTTGAACGTGCTTCGTGAGACAGGGCCAGAAGAGTGTGCGTTGCAGACACAGAACCCGGCTGATAGCACTTACCGGCTGTGGCTGCTCTGCGATGCAGCAGCTGAAACAGACCCAGAACTCAGTCATGCTCAATCTGCAGAACCCCCAAGGCAGCTTTTGGGGGAGTAGCAAACTGGATTGGTGGCTACAAAACCCAGATAAGATCAGCCTGGTTCAAGGCCTGCAGGAGCAAAGTGAACAGAGCTAGAGTGACACATGCCAGTCTGAGCAGCATTTACAGAACTACTGCCACAACACTGACAGCTCAAGTCTCAGGACCGCGGAGAGCAGGAGCAAACACCTCATGTCACATCTGCCATAGAAAAGAGAAAAGAATAATAATAGAAAAGTCTCTTCATGTTAACGACAAACTGATAAAAAAAAAAGGCATTTTATTGTAAATTAAGGTGTTCAAAGGTGTTTTTTAGATCTCAACAGCCGAGTTAAGTTTGATATTCCTAACCAAGCTGTTTTTGCACGCAAAGAGAACCAAAAGACATTTGCCAAATGACAGCAAAGTTGTCAAACAGTTTTAACCTTTTACTTACAAAACTTCATACTTTAGTAATAAGTTACACTTTTCAGAACAGCACCGAACTGTTCTCAAAACTGATGCGCGTGCACACACACGTGTTACCGTGTGTATACATATGGTAACACACATGACCTATCACTTGCAAATAATCATAACTGAAACATTATCTGTATAATGCCCTGCAGTTGCTTGTATCTTACAATTTGTCCCATTTATTTAGTTGCACATTTGTGACACAAAAAGTAAAATGGTGGTACTCTGTAGGAGATTAACTCCATCCATAACGTCATGAAGGCATCAGTCTTATGTCTGCCTTTTTCTATCAAATGGCCTCAGAAAAGTCAGGTATAAAATTATGCACGTCCCAGCTAAAGGAAACACATTTTACATCAAAACACACCCTCATACTGTAAATGCATCACACACAGTTCAAAATATATTTAAATTGCAAGATATTATTGAAGACGACTTCATCACTAGAAGTCAAATTCTTGACATAACAACGCTATTCCTGCAGACAGAAGAATCCCAATGTCAAAGTGTGTATATTATCTCAAGTATATGAAGACATATCTCAGCAGAGCAGCAACGTGTGGCGCGAGCCAGCTAGACGGCCTGCGTCTTCAAGACACAGGATGACTCAAAGGTGAAGTGAACATATTTAATGAAATGGTGTTTTCAGTTCCACGTCCATAAAAAAGCAAACACTAACAACTGCTAAAGGGAACGTTACCTTTACTGGAGCACTACAATCAGCGCAGATGTACTGCCAATCTTCAGTTTACCATAAACAATGAGTGTGTGCTTTAGTACATTTCTTGCCCTACCTTGAAAAAAAGTTCATTATGTGAGATTTAAAATGGTCAACATTTAAAATTGTAATTTTAGTTGCCCATTTTTCCTTACAATAGCTGTCTCTCTTTAACACTACTATTGCTTAAAAAATAACTAATGACTTCAAAAAGAAAAAAAAAAGAAAAAAAAGAGGACAGTGACCCACTGTAGAATACCTACTCTTAAGAGCAGGTACATGACATTTACTCACTTTCACTAATCTGAAAAGAGAGAGGAAGTACACACCTTTGTTGTACACTGCTGCTTGCTTGCAAGACAATTACTCAGCTAACAGGGAACATTCACAGAACATTCAGTAATGTTAAAATAACGTTAAGAATGTTTTAAAATAAAAAAAAAAAAAAGAAAACCTAAAGGGAAAGTTCCGTCTTAGTTGGGTAACCACCATGCCGCTGTCAGAACATTCAGGCATATGCAAAACCTGACAAACCGTTACAGGCAGTACGTCATATAAACTGGTTCACGTTGGCTCTCCTTGACAAAACAAGAAACATACCAAATATTGTGTATAGACACACCAACCATAACTTCAGTGGAGGAGCACAAAGTTTACATTAACACAAAAAGAACACAGACTACTATCAGACAATGCACCACTTTAAACCATAAAAAAACAACATACTGTATCTACAACTACCTTGAAGATATGGATTGCTGCTTTACAAAAACAAATTATGTGTTTATTTATTTGAAATTTTGAATTTAAAAAAATATTCTTCGACTGTTTCATATTTATACACAGCAGCCATCGTTTGTGTTTCCCCTGTGGTCAGTCTTGTTTTAGCAAGAAGCTGCACCATTTTCATCAAGAACAGGAAGTCTAGGCCGCGGATGTTCAATTTGCACAATGCAGCAATGTCGTACTCCATTTTCTCTTAAGGGAAAATCTCAACAAAATAAAAGGTTAATCTGCTTTTTGTCACCAGCAAATTGGCATAAATAAAATTGGTCTAGATGCCAAAAAAGTTATAGTGCTTATACCTCATTAAGATGTGCAATTAGGCCAATACTACAACACTGAACAAATCACTTAAAATTCAAGTTTTAATAAGATAACACACATAAAATACTATGAAAATACATTAATTTGAAAAACATATTAAAAAAATATTGCATTACTCAATCCACAAAGAGCAGTTTTTTAGCATACCCAATCTTTCAGGTTTGTAGAAGTTGCATCGTTTGTAAGGTCACACGTAGTCTAAGAAAGACAATGAGGTACCTAACATTCACATCAGAGCATATAATGGAGTCACAGTCCAATTACCATGACTGTAATCCTTTAATGATAACGTCATCGAAATGTTTAGACATTCTGACATCACCAGAAACAACACAAAAAGCAACACTCAAAATTTCAATTCAATTTTTAAATGTATACACTGATGGATACATACTTTAAAAACTCCTCATACATCTCCAGGCAAAGTCAAGTGACAAAATGTGTGGAGTAGACCTGCAGGCTTGAAGTGAGACACCAGGACTGCCCAGCACAGCACACACTGCATGCACGGTGTACACAGGCAGCTGCCTAACACATCTCATCAATTTCACAAATTAACCTCGTGACGATTTAACTTGTGAGTATAACATAACATCGATGTGATTCAGAAATAAGGCTATACATATTGTAATTAATACTGAGTAGATAACGTGCACATTATAGTTAATCTGGTTCACTTCAGTTACTTAACAGCGTGGCAAATTAAACATTTATATTTCGCAAGCAAAAATCACCTCCATGCGTCGTACTCGAAAGTTGCGCCCCTTTAAGAATGGGGCCACATATTATTCTGCTTAAAATGAAGAGAACTTGGAAAATTACACCAAGACCACCGAGTTAAATCAAAGAGTGAATTTCTTGTTAACGAACTAGCCACCTGCTAGCACACACCATCTAGTGAAAAGTTGACGTGTATAATCCCTTTGAACTACATTTTTAAGTGTTTGGAAGTTTGTTTGAATTAGGGTAACGTTACAGTGCTGAGGACACTAATAAACACATAAAGAAATGTTCTATTAATATCGATAGAGATCAATACTACAAAAAGAGACCGGGAACCTACCTATTAACTTCCCTGAAGTTGTGTGTCGGAATTACACTCGCTCCTCCTCCAGTAACTTGTAATACAGTAATGATGTTCAGACCTTAGAGAAGGAGCCGTCGTGCTAACCAATCAGGCTTAAAGAAGGAGCCGTCGTGTTAACCAATCAGGCTTAAAAAAGGAGCCGTCGTGTTACTTAGTCAGACTTACAGAAGAGGCCGTCGAGTTAACCAATCAGTGGCCGCACCTTAAAATTATACATTTCCTTACCTTACATTTAACAATAATAGTCGGATAATTTAAACCGTAGAAATCTGACACCGTGGGTTTTGATTGTACTTTCTCACACTTCTGTTTCTTCTTACGGTTGTTCCCGTAATTTTCTTTTCAATATTCATAGTATATTTTATGCTATTTAGTTTAAACTTGATATTATATTAAAACGACCTTCTTGTTTATATAAATGAAAATTGAGGTTTACCATATAAAACCACACCCTACGCCGTCACACGTGGCAATGGTGTAAATGAAATGTGTCGCTAATAGGAATATCAATATAAACTTATAGAAATTCATTTAAAAATTCGCAATTTATGTTTTGACAATTTCCAAAGTTGTTTACGTATGGAAAAAAAGATCTATATTAATGTTACTTTATTCATAAACGGAAAACAGCCTACATACGCACTACCTTCACTTTCAAAAGTACACAAAGCTGTACATTAAGGAAAATATCTTTGTCCATTAGATGGCGGTATATTAATATTATTGTTTTACTTTTAATGTACAGTATTTTTCTACTGCAATCCATTTATATATTGAATTTTAATTGCTTTTTAAAATTATACATATTTAAAAAACGGATTTCTATAGTTGTAATAAAGAACTCTAAGACTCTATAAACCCAGTAATGTAAATAAAGCGGTGCTTTTACTTTTGTTGGGGGGCCTTTGGATGCTTGGATATATGTACAATTCAACAACATTAAAACAAGAGAGACTTTTAATTTCTCCCCAGTAATTACTGTTGGTAAAGGCAGTATTTGAAATTAAGAATAGAAGAATAAATGTAACCTCAGAGGCAGCATAAACCACTACCACTGATAAACATTAATACAGTAATTTTTGAGTTACATTTTTTTCGAAACGCAAAAATGAAGAAATTAGAACACAGCACAACTGGACTATAGAATAACTGTCGTCGTAATTTAATTAATATTTGTGTATACGGTTTAATTTTTACCATATAAAACAATATGGAAAATATAGATCACGGGATCGAAACGGCATTCTGGTGATATCGTGTGACTGATGTAAGGAAGGTTGATATTTTATCAGCACTCTGATTGGCTGATGCGCAGTTCCTTTATAGTAGTGGAGTTTTACAGCCAATCAAACGAAACAAATAGTGTACCATCAGCTGTGCAAGCTGCCTGCGGGGTCTCTTTTGGAGGAGGACGGCAGTAGGGTGACATCGTCCACGTTCGTAATATTAACGCGATGGAGGAATCAAGTAGTTGACGTTTATCTTAACCTTCTCTTTTACTCTTTCGTCTGATCATTGCGCTCTTCGCAAGCTTTCCGTCCTGGGTTTATTTACGTGTCGTGGATTTTTGCGCGCTCTGTTAACATGAAGTACATAATCGGCATCGGCGGGTGAGTGGCGCGCGCGCGCACGCGCTGATAATAGGAAGGGTTTGAGAACTGGCACGTGGTGGGCTAGCAGAAAATGCCAGGAAAATTGTTGTTTAAGTGCATAGTTTAGTTTGTCCCCGTGTTATTGATAGTAATATTTTTTTAAATACTGCGTGTTTGTCTCTGGTTTAAATTATCACGTATAAATGTACAGTATACTTTAAAATTCGTCTAAATAATGCAGACCAGTGCTAACTACTTAGCTTCAGTTCTAGGCGTTTGCTTGATGTGAAGTCAATGCCAGTGCCAAATATTGCCAGGAATTTAGCGGCAGGCATCACCGGATTCTTAAAGAGCATTTCAAGGAATTCTCTAAGAAACAAAGCATTTCAGCATTTACTGATATGTACCTAAACACCACAGTTCCATATTCTTGCTTCGTGTTATGGAGCACGAAGTTTCGCATGCACTGAAGTTCGGGTAGTAATGAAGTATAGTAATGTATTTAATGTTTCTCTCCAAGACGCTAACACAATTTATCCTGATCCTTAGAGTAACCAACGGGGGCAAAACCACCTTAACCAACAGATTAGTCAAGAACTTGCCAAACTGTTGCGTTGTTCATCAGGATGACTTCTTCAAGGTGAGCCATTGTATTCAGAAGGTGGTTTAACTTTAACAGTTTGTGATTTTAGCTAGCAGAACAGCAATGTACAGGTATTTATGTTCAGTGAACGATGCGGTCAGGTTATCATAATTAAACGTGTAATCGTTCTTGCATGTGTAATGGTCTGGATTGACAGTACCTGGTCGTACAATTCTTTACGCGATGGGACACGTGGTGTGTACTGTACACAAGGGTCTCATCCGTATATGTTTCAGTCCCAAGATCAAATTGAAGTCGGCGACGATGGATTTAAGCAGTACGATGGTAAGCAAGGGATTTCTTTAAAAGGTGTCGTGTACTGTGATCTGTTATGGCGCTTTTGTTTGTCAGCAGAGACCTTATTGAAGGATTTGCAGTTTACTTAATCAGCCTCTACTGTGTTTCTCCCTCCCTCACCCCCCATCCTTGATGCTTCCGCAAACTGTAGTTATCACTGCTCTGGACATGGAGGCCATGATGAGTACAATCAACGCCTGGATGGACAACCCAGTGAAGTTTGAGCGGTCGCATGGTGTGAACAACTCCATGGATACGGAGATAGCCCCAGAGTCTGAAAGCAAGGAAGAGGATATACACATCCTCATTGTGGAGGGCTTTCTGCTTTACACCTACAGGTAAACACTGTGACATTCAGCGTTTCAGGCCAGAAAGTTCATCCTTCTTCTGCAGTGTTTTACAAAGTACAAAAGAACTCTGCATTCTTTTTATGTTAACCTTCTGCCTGTTTAAGCAAGCAGTTAATTCCCCACCCAAAGATAGATATGCTTCAGGCTGCTCTGTATCTTGAATTGTGTTAAAGTACAGCTGTAGTTCTACCCAAAAGGTTGCCAATTGAAACTGCAAGGAAATCATCCCAAAATCACCTGCTTGTTGAACATTTTCTATATAGTAAAGAACACTTGGTTCTGAAGGATGTTGAGAAGTATGGAGAAACTAGGTAGAGCTAAATTTTCGTGTCATTCTTGGTTGCAGACCTTTGATCGACGTTTTTAATCAGCGTTACTTCATTTCTATACCATATGAAGAATGCAAAAAGAGGAGGAGGTAAGTGTTCAACTTTAACACGCTTGTCTTGATTTAATTTTTAAAATCAGGTTAAATGAGTTTAAAAGTTTACAAACATCAGAATTTAACTGGAATCACACCAGAAACCTGATCATGTTCTGCTTTCTGCAGTTCAAGAAACTACACAGTGCCAGATCCACCGGGACTGTTTGATGGGCACGTCTGGCCCATGTATGTGAAACATACAAAGATCATGGTGGAATCTCAGGTTGGTGTAGGTAGGTGTTTGGAGCGCCACCTGCACAGTTACAGTTTCCGTAGACAAGTGTTGAGCGGAATTTTTTTCCTTTTCTAGTGCAACTAGATGGGACTTTGACAAAGGAGCAGCTGTACAATGCTGTCTGTGGAGACATTCTGAACAACATCCAGAAACTGCTGCAGTAAAGAAAGGTAATTAAGTCTGAAAAAGTGACAAGAGTACCATGAACCTCTCTGAGTGAGGTCAGTAGTTCTGCAGCCTGGTCTCAGTGAGCTTCAGCATCTGGGTGATGTCCAAGATTCTTTAAACTGCTGACATGCTCAGTATGCAGACAGCAGGTCTGGGCAAGCTGAGTCTGCACAGATGGCAGATCAGTGAACTACTGCCTTGTGCCATCCTCCTTTTTTGTTTTCTAGTTAGTGGATGCAGTAATGGGGAAGCCTTGATTAAGCAAGCCCTTGTTAACTGCCAAATTTGCGTTATTTTACTGGATTAGGGTTTTGACCTTGACCTTGGTTATGTTTGGACAGCCATTTCGGATGCTACAGTTCTCTGCATCTCTTTAGGTCACCATTATGCTGTGGAGCAAGAGCCGGAATGGATGTCACTTGGCCCTGATGACACGCAGGACTGCCATCCAATTGTCATCTTTGATGTGTGTTCAACATCGTTGTCACCTGGCTTTTAATATGTTTAGTATTTGTGTCCTCAGCCAGTGCTCCGCAGTTAAGCGTTTTACCTGGATGTACTTCTCAATAAAGAGATCTACCAGTATTTTTTCTTCCCTCTGAATTGCCATCCAGTAGAAGGTTGCAGGAACTTTTGTATTTTCTAGGTCATCTTTTCAAGCTTTATATCCATCGCTAGTGTCTCAGTGTTTATGGGAGGGTGTGTGCATTGGTAGAACAAATCAAGCACTTAACACTGATACGTGAAAAGCAAGTTCTGACAGCACCAACATGTAAACAGTGAGCCAGTATTGACTGGTAACACTTATAGTAGCTAATTCTGTCTAATTGGGGCTCACTGGAAGTGTAATGTTCAGGACAATTTTGATAAAGCTGTTTATCTAACCCAGGCAACAGTTGGCAAGATATGATAATGTGGGTCACATGGCTGGAACACATTTACACAACTGGCACTAAAGACTAGAGATAAAAACTGTTTCCTATTTGAGTGTAAAACAACTTGACTCAGTCTGTAGTGATGTCAAACTGGGACACGCTCACTGACTTTTCAGTGTAGTAAATGCAGCAGTAAGTTCGAAGTATCTAAACAAGTTTTAAGTTCTGTTAATTTGTTTTATTGCACTGTGAGCACTTTACACTTTGAAACCAGACATGTTATTCATTTTTGTAATGGATCTGTTCATATTGAAATGTGTAACTTGATATGGAAGGTGGTAATGGTGTTAAAATTTTCAAAGCTACTTCATACCCAGGTGCATAATTCTGCGGTATGGTCCTGGACCTCCCCACAGGCCCCTGAAATGAGAGAGTGATAAGAGTTAACTACAATTTTGGGACCCTTAAGCTGTGCTAGTTTTAGACAACATCTAGGTAAAAAAAGTCATTGGTTTCTCTAGCCTCCATGGAAACAACTTTACTGGGTTCTGCACATGTCTGTACAAATATTTTACTACAATATCTATGCCTTTTTATAGAAGTAGATCCTAATGTGAAGAGGTGAGCCTTTATTCTTCTGGTAACATATCCTTGTCATGACTGACCACCCAGACGGACTGTTGTTTGTTCTTACTTGAGAAGGCCATGCCAGTAGAGGTGTGGCATGAAGTCTGCCTTCATGTGGTACATGATCCTGCTCTCCTTGCTCTGGTCAATGGGAAAGGTCTCTAGGGGTTGTCCGTTGTAGTCAAACTCCGCCAACATAACAGTGTTGTAACTTGTGACCAGGGGGCAGGATGTATAGCCGTCATACTGTAATTGTGGGAAACAGTGTTTGGGCAATGCCTTTTCTGTATCTTAAGACTTACATTGAAAATATTTTATCCCGTTCAACTGAAACCTCACATGCTAAAGGTCCAGAAACACATGAGAAAAGGACAAAACAGTCCTCAGTGTTACAAAAATGTGGTTTTTAATAACATTGTGCAACATTACCTTTTTATCAGGAGCCTCATTCTTCAGCACTTTAGAGATGGTTCTGTCCAAAATGCCAGACTGAGCAGCTGGATGAGAAACCCATTGCATCACCAAAAAGTCAGAAAGAACGATTCATTCATTCATAATCTACATTTTTCAATAAATCCAGAAGCATATAAACTATATTGCCAAAAGTATTGGGACTCCTGCCTTTACACGCAACGTGAAGTTTCATAGCATCCCAGTCTCAGTCCGTAGGGTTCAATATTGAGTTGGCCCACCCTTTGCAACTATAACAGCTTAAACTCTTCTGGGAAGGCTGTCCACAAGATTTAGGAGTGTGTCTATGGGAATGTTTGACCATTCTTCCAGAAGTGCATTTGTGAGGTCAGGCACTGATGTTGGATGAGAAGGCCTGGCTCGCAGTCTCCGCTCTAATTCATCCCAAAGGTGTTCTATCGGGCTGAGGTTAGGACTCTGTGCAGGCAGTCAAGGTTGTCCACCCCAAACTTGCTTATCCATGTCCTTATCAACCTTGCTTTGTGCACTGGTGTGCAGTCATGTTGGAACAGGAAGGGGCCATCCCCAAACTGTTCCCACAAAGCTGAGAGTATGAAATTGTCCAAAATGTTTTGGTATGCTGACACCTTAAGAGTTCCCTTCACTGGAACTAAGGGGCCAAGCCCAACCCCTGGAAAACAACCCCACACCATAATCCCCCCTCCACCAATCTTTACACTTGGCACAATGCATTCAGGCATGTACCGTTCTCCAGGCAACCGCCAAACCCAGACATGTCCATTTTATTGCCAGACAAAGAAGCGTGATTCGTTACTCCACAGAACACGTCTCCACTGCTCTGGAGTCGAGTGGCGGCGCGCTTTACACGATGCATCCGATGCTTTGCATTGCACTTGGTGGTGTAAGGCTTGGATGCAGCTGCTCTCTACACACTGTTGTTGTGCTAATCTGAAGGCCACATGAAGTTTGGAGGTCTGTAGCTATTGACTCTGCAATCAGTTGGCGATTTCTGCGAACTGTGAGCTTCGGCGTGCGCTAACCCCACTGTCATTTTACGTGGCCTACCACTTCGTGGCTGAGTTGCTGTTGTTCCCAGTTGCTTCCACTTTGTTATAATACCACCAACAGTTGACTGTACAATATTTAGTAGCGAGGAAATTTCACAGATGAACTTGCACAGGTGGCAACCTATCACAGTACCATGCTTGAATTCAATGAGCTCCTAAGGGTAACCCATTCTTTCACAAATGTTTTTAGAAGCAGCCTACATGCCTAGGTGCTTGATTTTATATATTTGTGTCCATGGAGATGATTGGAATATCAGAATCCAAAGATTTGGAGGGGTGTCCCAATACTTTTGGCAGTATAGTGTATCCTTAGCATACACTATGCTGCCAAAAAGTATCCTGTTTCTCTGGTTTCACACTGATGTAAATTTGCAGTTCTGTGCAGTTCAATTGGATTTTTAAATTAAGTATGCTATTAAACAATTACAATGAATTACTCCAGAATTACTAGCACCCCTGTGAACGACAAGTAAAAGTTATGAAAAAATGTCTTGGGTTTTACTAAGCCCTGCGTTATATTTTAAATCGGCACCTTGACCCATTACTTCTTGCTCCTCTGACGTATAAATGTCTATTGACACAAAGACACAAATTCTCTTAGTGATTCAGCAACATGGAGAACAACAGTGAACACAAATAAACTGAGCCAAAAAGGTTTGGGATGCCCATATCCAGTTTGGGAAAAAAATTAAGCTTAAAATTACTGCAGTTGTATCGATTTGCCTGGAGGAGGACGCCTGTATTTTTCCGCCACGCTCAGTAAGGAGGGCGATTAGAGAGGTAAAACATTCTCCAAGGATCACAATTAGAGATTTGCAGAAGGTGGTAGCATGCTGAGGTTACCAAGTCTCCAAAACTGCAATTAGACACTATGTTAATAATAACTACTGTAAATATATGGAAGGCGTGTTGGGTGAACGCTTTTTTTTTTTTTTTTTTATATAACAAATGTAGTTTGCTATACTAGAAATGTAATCTGGACATTACAGTATGGTGGGGGATCTATAATGATACGAGGCTGTTTTTCCACCCAAGGCCCTCAATAATTTCCAAGTTAGGATCCAAGGTTATCGTGGTTTCCTTTAAGTTCCAAGACATATTAAACTAGAACCTGACTGCCTCTTCCAAAACTCTAAACTGGGTACTTGGATCTTTGAACAGGATAGTGATGCAAAATAAGATCTAGAAAAGATGGTTCCAAAAGAACAGAATCAAGCTCTTGCCACGCCCATCACAGGCCCTTGAGCTGAAACTCACGCCCATCCCAGTCTCCTGAGCTGAAACCCACGCCCATCCCAGTCTCCTGAGCTAAACCCCACAGCCATCACAGTCCTCTGACCTGAACCTCATGCCTATCACAGTCCTCTGACCTGAACCCCACAGCCATCCCAGTCCTCTGACCTGAACCCCACAGCCATCCCAGTCCTCTGACCTGAACCCTACTGAAAACCTGTGGAGTGAAGTGAAGAGGATAGTCCATAAGAGAAGATCTAGGACAGTGAAAGACTGGGATAGATTCTAATTTGAGGAATGGTGTGAGATTCATTTCCCTATATTCTGAAATTTTATCAAACATCACAGAAGACTCACTGCTGTACTGCTGGCAAAAGGAGGTTGCACAAAGTATAAAACCCCGTGGTGCTCATGATGGCAACACGACTTTTCAGGGAGTCACTTTTAAAATCTACAATACTTCATTTTTATGTTTTCAATTGAAGATTAGATTTTTCAATTTTTCTAGTGTGAGATTAAGTAAATTAACCATAAAGACATTTTCATTATGTTTTTTGACAATATCTTTAAGAGGAGTGCCAATAATTTTAGAGGGCAAACTTCACCTCAATTTCCATCAGTAATAACAGAAATTCTTGCCTAAATAGTAAAAATGCAACATTTCAGAAGTGACTTGATGTATTTGGAACTCTGTATCAATGTAAACTGCCAAAATATATGCTGACAATTAAAGACATGTAAAGTTTTCTTAAGAACAGCTCAAATACAGAACAAATAGCTTTGCCTAACGACCAGCAGAGGGAACCCTTTGCACTTTTTTGGATTTAGAATTCATCTGCAGACCATAAAACAATATGCGTAGCCATTCTGAAAGTCCTACTTTCAAACTCAACTCACATAAATTCTAGGTGATGCTGAACACATGGGACCCTGAAGCGTCTGTGCTTACTGCGGTGCTACAGACATGAGGTTTACAATCAGCTGCTATAATAATGCAGAATAAAAGGCAGGCCATTTGGGCTCAAATGCCTGTCTTATTTTAGCAAGGAGCCTCATTCATTCCCCCATCCATTCTATGCCCAGCTCACCAACAGCTGCAGCCGTCTTCGAGGTGGGAAGATTGGTGCAATCTCCAATACCAAACACGTTGGGGTACCTCTTGTGCTGGAGAACGTCTTTGTCCACGTCCAGCCAGCCTGCCTCATCCGCCAACAGGCTTCCCTTTAACACCTCTGGGGGGCCCATCGGCGGAGTCACATGAAGCATTTCATACTGGGAAAGGGTAAAAGCACAGAGCTGTGGATTTCCATTTTCGAAGAGGGTACATGAAAAGAGATCTGGTACGATGTTAGAAATAATTTTTTGTATGTTTTTTTCTTCCTAGTGTAGAGAAGCCCTGCTAGGCTTCATGGCGACTGCACTCTCAGTTGCTTTGTCTGCCTGCAGACTTCAGTGAAAGGAGATACTGTTGGTTACTAAATCTGTTTTCTGCCTCCCTTTCAAACAATCTTCACTTCCAGGTAAGGTTGGTGACTCGGCATGATTATGATAAACATTTGGTTTTATGCTGACTCACAGTGACTACAAGCAACATTTTTTACACTACATAAAAATGCTTCCATAACAAATACTGTCATCTTTATTAAAGACCAACATTAAATAACACACTTTTTGTTTCCCATTTGACCTTGAACAATATCAGATTATGTTCTCTTGTCAATCTTCGATACTAAAGTATGTAATTTATTAGTCTAATAAATTGTATACTGTATTCGGACCTTAATGAAGTTCCCGTAAGATCTGTGTTAAGGCCTCCCATATGTTTACTCATCTTAATTCACTGAAACTCTAGTCTTTCCACTCCATGTATTTTACCCATTGTATAATGCAAACACCTTGATTCTGAGCAGAGATAATGTAACTAATGTTTAATTTCCTGCATATTTATGAGTTACGGTACTATAATATAAACAATAAACGTTCCAGCCTATCAGTGTGTAAAAATATAATATGAATGCAAGGAGCTAGAAAAATGCTGGCCTGTAAAGAATGCGTGACAGACTTGTTGAAGTTTACATTACATGGCTGCCTCTCAGATTTCACTGTCTATAGCGGTGCCCGACTTCTATGCAGCTCAGTGTCACACACACATATATATTGGTAGCTCATGGCTGTAGGAGCGTGAAAAAAAAGCCAATGTATCCTGAGACGTAACACTGACCTCATAAACCACTGTCTCCCCAGGACTGTCAAGCTTCTCAAACACGGCCTCCCGCCTGTCAGGCCTGACCTCAGTGAGCTTTTGCCTCAGGTTCACCATCAGATCTCTCTTCTTCACAATCTCCCACAGTGCATCTGCGTACTTCTTGACCGAGAACAACGTGGGCAGGGAGGTATTGAACATTATGTTGGCCTTGGATCTTTTACCTGTCTGTAGCACAAGTAAAGTTAGAGTAAGAAAAACAGCAAGACAGCAGAAGGTTTGTCCCTTGAAACAGATACTTTAATGTAATGAACTTGCTTCCTAAAAAATTACATCATAGGTTCTGTGTTTTGAGCATCTAATCCACTACCTATGCAAAAACTAACATTAGGCCTTATTTACCAATATCATCCTAAGTTTTTTTTTTCCCCCCCCCTCTTAAATTTGATCTTGAGAAAAGTCCTAAGAAGGTCCTAAGAAAAGTCTATGTCACATTTATGATGTGTGCCTAAAGCGCAGGATTGTTCGCAAATGCGTTATAAGTATAAATCCCACGTCCTCATATACTGAAAGCGCAGGCCAGTTGTTACTAATTAGCATAGGAAATGTCCTGTTAATCACCATACAAGGGCATGAGAATGCAAGGCCATGTGCACAGTGCACACACAGAAATCACACACAGAACTTAAGGAGGAAAAAAAAAAAAAAAAAACGCCCAAAAAAAAAAAAAAAAAACCTACAGACAGTGGAGCACTGGACTCCAAATGTAAGAGCAACTTCAGTAGTTCTGAAGTAGAGGTACTGCTACAGGAAGTGAACAGAAAACAAGCTGCCATATGTACTGGCATCAGTAGTGGATAAAAAAAATACCACAATAATAAGAAAAATACTTTTAAAATATTATAAATGATAAAAATATTACAGTAATTTAGATCCTATAATATTATACAATTGTAAAATTGAAGACAATGCAATAACCAAATATTTTGCACAAGGTTGTCAGCAGTCAAGTGTGTGTGTAAGAGTACTGAGTGTGTGTAGATTCTGTTTTTACCTAAGAACAAATCCCAAATGAGAAAACATTGGTGAATGTCAGAATCTTTGTGAAAACTGTGTAAGTCGGTTTTAAGAAGAAATTTCTTCTTAGAAATGGTTGGTGAATGAGGCCCATTGATTTTTTATAAGTCATCCAACACTCCGTGTTGGAATGTTTTTTACAGTTTATAACCATTCACAAAAATGTGGGCAGAAGAAACACCTTACAAACTTGGTCTTACACTCAGCAATATGTTGTATTTTTTCCCTGCCACGATACACTGAAATTATGTTAAGTACAATTTTCAGTACCTCTGTACTTTGTATGGTATCAATACCTTTCTGAAGTAGGCATCACTCAGGTACATGATCTTTTGTGGGGCTCCACCACACTTTATAGGTGTGTCAGGGACAGTGAAAATAGCATTGCCTTCTTTGAAGTTCTGGAGTGCAGCCCATGTCTTCTCTACTGTTTGCAAAGAATAATTGGAGCCGATACCTGGATGTTTGAACGCCTCAGGAAGACCTTTGATCTGCAAGATAATTTTAATAAAATAATTAAATTATTTTATTTGTTCCTCACCTAGACCTTCATGGATTATAAATCAGAATGAAAAATATTAAGGTTTAAACAAGATGAATATTAAAAAAGGGTTTTAAATTGTATTCCCAGTAAAAGTGAAATTAGGCTACGTTCACACCGCAGGTCTTAATGCTCAACTCAGATTTTTTGCTGATATCCGATTTCTTTTGTGTGGTCGTTCACATTACAATTTAAATGCAACTGCTACCAGTCTCACACAGCGCAGTGTTTACAGAAATATTCAGATTATCATATTATATATGATATGTCTGTCAGCGCCTCTCCTCACTTTCACAACAAGACAGTCATCTGTGGCGACCGGAGTTGGGCTGTACTGGCTGGCAATAGGGGCTTGCTATCACACGATTTCGAACCTGTTTGGGATTGCAAAATGCACCGTTTGTGCAATAGTATATGGATTTTGCAAAGCAGCTCGTCATATCCTCATGGCTGAGCACATTAAACTGCCACAAGGAGATGATGTGAAAGTAGTCATAGAGCGACATCAAAGTCGGATGACATGCGACAGCCATTCAGACTGAAGTCGCATTGCAAAACATCCGATACGTATCCGATTTAGTGCCACATATGAAAGTGGCCTGGGTCGGATTTGAAAAAAAAAAGATGTGTGCTGTTCAGACTGCCATAAAAATAAAATAAATAAATCGGATATGGGTCACATACGGGCAAAAAAATCCGATTTGGGCCACTTCGGCCTGCAGTGTGAACGTAGCCTTAGAGGCATCATGCTAAATCAATAGGAATGAAACCCCTCCTTGCCTCAAAGTCACAATGGTTCAAAACTTCCAAGAAACTAGACAGAAGACAACAAGATGTGCTAAAGCATTAAAGGGCAAAATAAGTGTGGAGATGTAACAAAAAGCACATAAAAGGTATTTTCAAACAAACCTGAAAGACTACGATAACCATCTTGCATACTTGCTATATATGTAGCCATATGTATGACTACAGGTAAGCTGCACTAGGATACTTTATTGTCATCATACCACAATATACTCAAGTACATTGACCCCTATAATGAAGATAAAACTGCATTTCCCAGGGATCGGTGCAGAGTAGCAAACTCACAAAAAAAAAAAAAAAGTCCACACATAAAAACCAATACAAAGAAATATAAATAAATTCTAGTGCTGTCCTTAAAAACCAGTCCAGTTAATGTGCTAAATGAGACGTTCAGACAAAAGGGCAGTTGTTGTAGGGCAAGAAGTCTCTCTATGAGTGACTGACAGATGTTGGTGGGTAGCAAGGTGTTTAAGACATTATTTTAAAGTGTTCTAAACCGTGATTCTTCAAATGAAAGTTGATGTGTGTCAGAATGACTGTTATGGACATGATGCTGATACGTTACCTTCTCATAGTGAAGCTGAAGACCAAGCGCCACAATCAGATACTCATAGGATATCTGTGACAAACATGACAGCACTTGGTTTACCTTCTACTACTAGGCCTGAATCACAGAATATTACAGTAATTAGAACCTGTAAAAAGTTACTGAGACTAAAGAAAACACAGTAAAGGTCAAATTCAAAATGTTTATGACTAGTAGGTTTTGTAGAACACCGACATTATTTAAAATGTGGACAGAGATGCAATATGAAGCAATACTAAGGTGCTTCAAATGGTCAGTAAGTTTCGTCTTTAATGAAAGTAACCAACCCATCTTTCCAAACATCTGTTGAACTTTGACCTCGGACTGCTACTCACCTCCTTCCCATCCCCAGTGCGGACAATGTTCTTATCGGGGTCAAATTCCTGCACGTGGGATTTGATCCACTTCACACCAGATGGTATAACGCTGGCCGTGCATTTCCCTGAATTTTTCACTGTCTTGGCTCCGGCCCCGACGAGAGTCCAGAGAGGTTGGTAATAATGCATCTACCAAGACAAGCCAAGATAAGAAAGCATGACTTTGGAGTAAAACACAGGTTTGTCAAGGCAATGGTAGCCTGTTAAGCAACTCTGTGATATTTTATACTTAGCCTGTCAATACTCATTTGTCTTAGGTCACACTTTTGGCAATTTACACCCCCATTCACATTTGATGAAGTAATCTGCTTTAAGATTAACCAACAAGGCTTTGAATAAAAACTGCTTCTAAACAACTAAAGCCAATAAATAAAATATATTTGGATGTGTCTCTTCTAACGACCGTCTAATAAATGTATTAATTTGAAATATATAATAACACCTTAAGTCACTAATCCATACGTATGTGTGCTAGTATTATGTTTGCCAGTTTATTCATATTGCACAGTCCCTTTGGGCATGATGATTATATATCCGGCTCCTCCCTGAAAATACCGACCATGCCAAGCAGCCCTTGGATAGGCCATAGACTTTCACGGGAATGTTTTATACCTCATGACTATCAGTTGTAACCTGTTGTATACCTTGGCAGACAGAAATACAAGACACGTCAAATGAAAGTCACTCAGCAACACTCCTAAGTGACATTAAATTACACACTGGTTCAAAATTGTATGCGTACTGTTTTAAAGGTTTATCTACCTCGCTGGGTTCCACAACAGCCACGTTCTCTGCCCCGACCTTCCTCTTCATCCGTGCGCTCATTGCGATCCCACCGCTCCCGCCTCCCAGCACCAGAACCTTGTAGTGTTCTTTGGAGCTTACAGATCTGCTCACAATGACCTGACACAGTCTTTGACCGCTTATCCACAAAGGACGCTGCCAGCGCAGCACGCATACAGGCATCATGTCTCAAATGCACCTGTCTGCAGCACAGAAAACAAGAACAGGTTATTAACACAACTAGATTGAAACTGAAACATTAAGCATGTTCATTTTTGGATAACTAAAATTCACTATATGACTTGTGGGCATGTCGCAACAAGAATGAACCTCAACTCGCACCGTTTTGAAATCCATTATGATTTCCGAGATGCCTGTTAGTTGAACTACAAGCGCATGCTACAACTCTTAGGGAAAGTTTCTGATGATTTCGTACAAATTATAAATATTCTAAACCGCTCCTAAATTCACCTGTTTGTATTAAAAACGGTCCACCCAACACGAAATGTCCAAAAAAAAAAAAAAAAAAAAAAAAACAAAACACTTTTTAACGCGTTTTATTATTATTTTTTTTTAACTCCTCCTGTGTCCATGTAGGGGCTCCGTAGCCTACACTATGCCCCCCGTAAAACAGCAAAATATATCTGTAGCAAAACTGTATCTATATGTGCTTGTGTAATACACATGGTAACAGAATACAGTGTAGTAATCGGTTCTTCCGTAGAGCACGTATTCTGACCTGCTGCAAAAACAAAGGCACGTCAAATCCTCCTACCAGCAACATACATTTACACTCATTGTACAATGTAACGCTGACACTTTACCGTTGCAAGAATGACTCCAACGACGCGCAGATTAATTATTCCGATTCAGTTGACCGAGCAGGTGTATCACCCCCCAAAGAATCACACACTGTAACGAAACACAAGGAACTCGGTGAGTATTAAATGTCCTACCCAACAGTGACACCTCCCAGAAACGTCAACACTCCGACCAGCTGACTGTGTTACCAATTAGTACCGTTAAATACTGTTACGCATTAGCACTAATTTATTATATCACACACATACACTTGCATTGCATGATCTAATCTATCTACCAAAGCCTTCTCCAAAAATCATGTTACTAAAGTTTTAACTACAACCTAATCAAAACATTTTTTACGCCATGTTCAGTGTCAGTTGCACAACACAGGAAGCTGTTATGTTCCATACAAGGAAAACAGTAGAGTCGGTAGTTACGATCTGAAAAGACCATGGTAAAATGAAATTTGTAAATGTAGCCACGAGGTATCAGGAAGGTTTTGTGTTCGTGGGGGTCCTAAAATTTGCCGTATCTGGTCGCTACACAAAAACAATGACATTTCAAAAGGGTTTAACAACTAACAAAGGGTTTAACTATTGTCCTGTACTTCACGCAAATGATTATATTGTATTATTTTAGTTTTCTGTTACTTGGTCACTAAATTCAACACTGGAAATTGCTAATTGCAAATCATTTCCGTAATAGGTCTAATAAAAAATTGTTTAATATGAAGCAAAATAAACCACTTTTCTTGGACAAGTAGGACAGCACACAACACAGGACACACCTTGAAAGGGCGCGCGCACACACACACACACACACACACACTACAGACTTTAGATTTCCCAGTTTAACTTATTTGCATATCTTTTGATTGTGGAACGAAACCTGAACACCAGTAGTAAACCACACATGCATGGGGAGCAGTCCAGGTGGTCTCCCAAGCCAGGGATTCGGGTCTTGGTTCTTTAACTCAGCAGGCTGATCATCTTTTCTCATAGCCCTGTGCAACCTGTGGCTGTGTGCGTCTGAATCCCAAAAGAGATGCCCTCCATTACACTATACACTGCGCTGAACCCAGTGTTGTATGAAGTACTTAAAAGCCACACTTAAGTAAAAGTTGATATTTTACTATTAATTACTTAATATTACAATGGGTGTTTAACTTTTACTTAAGTATGAAAATATTTTATATTAACTGTACTTAACTATCAAAAAGTTTTTTTTAATAAACGTACTTCGGCGCCGAAAGTAAAAGTAGAAATATCTAATTAAAAAGGCTGGGTCAGTAATCCATTCATGATTAAAACCTTAACAACTCGATTTAAAGACACTCTGAAACACTAACAGTCATCATTACATTTGAAAGTAATTTTTACTTTGCCCAACGCTGGGTATCAGGCTTTTCCCCCAATTTCCAGTTAATGTTCACCAGCAATTTTTAAAACTTAATTTTAACTAGCCCTACTTTGATCTTAGGTTTGTGATTACCTTCAATTTAATGAATAATGTGCAAAGGTATAATCACTGTGGAATTTACATTTTCGTTTTACTCATCACCCTAACATACCATACTATAAACAATCTGTATATGTTATATTATAAAAAAAAGATTATCTCACTAGCAAGTCTGAACAGTGTTCTGTAGTTTAAAAAGCTGATTAACTATGCAATTCTAAAGAAAAGACTAATTGTAATGTATTGAAGTTCATTTCAATGTCTTTACAAAGAAAAAAAAAAATCATACTACAAACTGACCAGTAGGTAGCGTTAGCTGCTCACCACTACAGCCAAATTTCTCAGGTTTATTTACAAGCTAACGTTAACGTTAGCAAAATCAATGCAGGACGGCTAATACGTAGCCCGCTTAATGTTACACTCACGATCACGGTAATGACATTAACAAAACGTTATGTAAAAAAAAAAAAAAAAAAAAAAAAAAACAAAACATTAAAATATGGAGGTTTTGGCAATTTTATTACTGTTTTGACCATTTTGTTACTGTTTTTTGGTCATTTAATGTTTGTTTTTAGTCATTTTGTGACCAACTAACATTACCCAACACTCATTTTAGACAAAATCTACAATGCAGCATGGCTAGTATGAAGCCTACGTGACGTTTGGTTTACAATCACAGTGATGACATAACGTTATGTTAACGTTAAATGCTTAATGCCTTAACCACATAACTCTATATGGTTTGTTATATTTGTTTAACTTACCTTAATGTGTTTCTTGAGGTTTGATGGGAAGTTTTTGAATGCAAGAATTTCAGTGCTTTTTGGCAAGCACAGGAGGCACTTCGTTTGACATGATGAATCTTTCACGCCAAGACAGGAGAACATCTCTTGGAGATAAGGCCACGGGTGGTCTGAATCGTTTAAAGCACGAAGTGGACAAGTTATGGTAGCAGATGTAGCAAGTGTTGGGGCACCATCACTGCAACTATATGCTGCTGCTTCCATGACAGCTTCTTTCTGTTGCTCTTTTAGCCTGCCTGAGCTTGTTTCAGGGAGCTCACAGACTGAAAACCGAAACTTTGGGAGCGTTTTTTTTTTCATATTAGTGAAAATGCCAAATGGGAAATGTATCAGAGTAAAAGTGTGCATTTTATTTAATAAAAATAATGGAGTAAAAGTCGACAGAAATTTAAAACTCAAGAACAGATACTCCCCAAAAATACTAAAGTACTGTAACAAAGTACAATTACTTCGTTACATTACACCACTGGCTGAACCTACAATTCTTGAGGGAACAAGACTACATGAGCCAATGTGTTAGGAAATATGTTTACAGATAATTAGTCCAATAATAATAATAATAATAATAATAATAATAATAATAATAATAACTCATACATAATACAACTGTCATACTTCATTGTATTGTAATAACCTGTAAAGGCCATGGAAAAAGAACAAATATTTTTGAAACAGCTGGAAACAAAATTCAGACTGCTTGTATACATGTCCAAGATGATTCAGCATGTCATTTTAACTGTGTGTACATTTTAAAAATATACCAGTTAATTAAATTCGAGTAAAGTTTACTACTAGAACTCAGGGTAAAGCCATTAATCAAGACTTAATTTTAAAAGTATCTTAAGGTTAAATTCTTTATGACAGCGGAAGCCTCACCCTTTCCTGAACAAAACCTGTGAAATATAACTGCCGACTCCTGGGGTGGGGGAGATGCAGAAACCAAGAGTGAAATTTCACAGAGCTGCCATACGTGTGTTTAAGTTCTTTTTGCTGGTTTGGCAGTAAGTTGTCTCTCTCTCTCCAGCTCCTTCTCACGCTGCTGCTCCTTTTCCAGAGCTTCCCTCTGCCTCTGCTGCTGCAGTTTCAGGGCTCTCTTCTGGAAATAGTGTGAAAGACGTTAAGACACCGCTCTGCTTTCCATTTCAACAGCACTTAAATTAGCAGCGAAAACATATGTGCACCTTCAATTTTGTTGTCTTTTCATGAAGTGTCATCATGTCTTTTCGTATGTTAACCAGTTTGTTGTGGTAGAATTTTGCCTCCGTAAACTGAAACAGGTGCAAAGCAAATCATGAAATACAAAAATATAACAGAATCACAATATATCAATATCAATATTATCCTAACATTATACATACCAGTGAATTTATGTCGAGGAGTGAATTGCAATCTTTGAATTTTGCTATTTCTTGTTCCAAGGTATCAAGCAGAATTACTTGATTTTGCCTAGGAAGGTGAACAACATTCATGAATAAAACGTGTACATTATTTTCGATAAACATTTGGCTATAATGAAATACTCACGTTAACTCCCGAAGGCCTCTTCTGGAATTCTGTAGGTCCGGCAAATAATGGGTAATCAGTCCATCTGCAAGCTTCTGAATGATCTCCTTATCCATGAACACCAAGTCCTCTGTAATGCTGGGCTCAAAGCACACAGTGCTGGAATCTACGGTAAAGTAATAAAACCTAATGCACGTGCATTTTTTTTTTTTTACATTTTAAACATATCGTGCTTCATATAACCTTAATTTTTTGGATAGCCAAGGTTTTCACTATTGCCCATGCCAAACAGTTAACCGTAAAAGCAAACTTACTACCTTACTACACAACATGAATGTAAGAAATGCAGCAACCTCTTTCAAAACTAAAATTCTCACCTGTAGAAGCAGTACTGTGTTGAGGACTACTTTGCAATGACAACTGCGAACCTGCTTTATTTTCCGGCTCCATCGCAGTTGTAGTTTATGTCGCTTTCACGTTTCAAATGCAAACACGATTGCACATCTGTTTAAATTTCACACAATGAAAGATATAAGATATCTTAAATCGCCATTACTACATTTCGTTAAACGACAACTGCATCTTTGCGAAGTAAAATACCAAACTTAAATCATAACCACAACAGCATATAAAATTTACATTCAATCGCCACCTAATAATTATTTAACTACCTTTTCTTTAATCTTTAAACACTGTAGTACTGTAGTCAGACTTGTTACAGTACAGCACATAATATTAAACTGCTGTTTGTCATCCTTGCAACCCATAAAGCATCCATTACACCCACCTAGGAAGTGTAACAAATGGAAAACATCCTCATGTGACTTCAGATGCACTCATGTGACTGCGAGTGCAACCAAGCGGCTTGCTGCACGGGTTTTTTCCGGTACTGCGTGCGCAAAGCCGCAGTAAGCGGGTTCAACACTCTTCTCCTCACTATAGTTAGGCGCAAACTTGGAACTGCGGAAAACTGCACATGAGATGATCGTGCCACGTCGATCTGCACCGGGTTTAAACCCACGGCGTTTAGCCCAGTGGGAACCATCAAAAATGTAACAGTAGGAAGTTGGATAAACCAATAGTGGCTTGAAAGGATACGGTAATCCCACCTACGGGTGCATTGCCGCAGACGGCATTTGATTATGTTATGTTATGTTATGTTATGTTATGATATGATAGAAGAACGGCTGCGGTAGTTTATAGTCATATTCAGAATCGCTAAAATTAGGGATTGTTTTGCACTCGTTTACTTCGTGAATTTAATAACTTTTATTTTTTAATTTTTTCTGTTTAACGGTTTATATACCGAGAGATGCCATTTTGGTGAAATCGCGACAGGTTTTAAAGTAAAAGCCAGCTGACAGACCAAACTTCACCGTAAGCGCCTTAATGCTCAGATACTTTGTTACGCTTATGTTGAAATTTGATGTTATATAACTTATGTGGTTGCATGTAAAGTTACATCTCACTATAAGTAAGTTAACTTGGTAATTGGTTTGTTAAATGTATAGTGAATAGTATTTAAAGTCAGAAGACTTCCACTCTGGTTAATTGCATCTGGTTGTTATCGTGAATCTTATTGGCTGTCACATGGGAAGAAGAATTTCGTTTGTTAAACATTAAAAATAACAACAAAGTTTCCAATTGACTCAGTGCTTATTTTTTTGCTTTAATTTGTTTTCGTGTTACTTTTTTGTAGATATGTACAGGACAGTTATGAAAAATCCAAGGAAACCGAGAATTGAACATCTTTCAACATGTAATAGTTCAGTAATCCGAACAGCAGCACTTAGTTGATTGAGTTTTTAAAACGAGAGTTTTAAAGACCTTTTCACCAAGACTTGTCGCAATGTCGGGTGAGAAATTTCTGTCCAGGGTGAAGTCGGTCTTCAAAAAAGAACCGATGGACTGCGCTTTGAATGACACTGCACCCTTTGATTTTTCTGATGAGCTTGGAGAAGATGAGACTCCTAAATTCAACAAACTTAAGGTTGTCGTCTCCGGAGTAACTGGGAACTTTCCGGACGATGTCCAAGCAAATAGGACGTCTGTCGCTGCAATCGTGGAAGACGATGACTCGCTTTTGGGTTCGTCGCCCCGTCTTGGCAGTCCCACTGTGGTTTCGGAGCGCTGCGAGGCTTGCGCTAAGAGAAGGGAGATGAAGAAGCGATCCAGAGTGACCAAGAAGCTGGCCATCGCAGCTCTCCTGTATTTGCTTTTTATGATTGGAGAGCTCGTGGGTAAGGGTCAACGCAGAATCGAAGCAGTTGCAAAGCGCTTAATGCACTACAGGGCAGTGTGGCAGGTGGTGCATTTTATTTATGTCCACGCTTTATGTAAAGACTACTTCGGGCAAACTGATGACATGCGCTAAGCATATTGACGTCTGGAAATGTATTCTTATATTCTTGACAGAGCAAAAATTTACAATTGCGCCAACTAGTATTGTTGCAAGTGTGTCTTGAACGGAACATGTTGATGCCTTTGCTCCGACGATATTAACGGATTTTAACAATTCACCTCAAGGTGGTTATATCGCTAATAGCTTGGCGATAATGACCGATGCGCTTCACATGCTGACGGATCTCATCGGTGTTGTGGTGTCCCTGCTTGCGCTGTGGTTGTCTGCGAGACTTCCCACAAAAACATTCACCTTCGGATTGCATCGTCTAGGTATGTCTTTAAGGCGTGTTGGTATAACTCGAAGCGAAAATAAAACGGATAATTAAGCCACAGGTCATATGTTATTGGGTTTATTTATTTATTTTGCGTTACTTGTAGCTCCAAATTTAAGGAGGTTCATAGTTGAGTATGAGTTTCCCCACTTGCTTTTCTATTGAAGTAGTGTGGCCCACATTGTAATTCCATGTGAAGTCCTCATGTGTGAGACAAGACATATGTAAAGAAAGCACCTTTAATAAATCCACCGTTTGATTTTAATTAATTTATAAAGTGTTATTCTTGTCTTTGCTAAAACGCCCAATGGCTAGAAAACCTCAGCACATGAGTAACACTTTACAATGGCTTGGTGAACAGTTCTTTCTGTTAAACACTACTTTCTCAGTTTGGCAAGAATGAGTAATTTAGTAATTCTGTTAAGTGCTTTCTGAATATCCCCAAGGGTACTAATACTCCCTATTTTGACCATCTCTGATCTCCACATTTGGCGGTCTTGCCGGGATCCTAAAATGCTCAGGACTTGAAGCCTTAAAGACTGGAGTTTTGTGCCTAGTTCCCAAATGCCCTGGAATCAGTACAGTAGTTGTACAATTTTTGGTTTTGAAAACTTATTATAACCTGTACAGTCTGAATGTTCACCATTTCACAGTCCAGGTTTCCAAGCTCCTGAAATCATTATGATAAACAGCATTATTGTTGTTGTTGTTAAATTCATTCAGTTGCATGAAGCAAACAAAATGCCCAGCAGTCCTTGGTTGTATGTGCTGTCCATTTGTGGGACTGCCTGTTCCTCCTGTACTGTGTTTGTGTTTAAGTCAGACTTTTGAAGAGCGCTGGGCTGAGGTCAGTCTGTGTGACAGTGACACATGCTCCTGTTTTTGTGTTGATGTTACTTTGGCTGCTGTTTCAGAGGTGCTATCAGCAGGCATCAGCGTGCTGCTGATATACACTCTCGCTGGAGTGCTGCTGAATGAGGCCATCCAGAGGACCATCCACCAGGACTTCGACATTAACGGCGACGTCATGCTCATCACAGCCGCTGTCGGAGTCGCCGTCAATGTCATGTGAGTGTCTGTCATAAACACATCACTCAACATTGAGCATGCTCTGTTAGATTTGTTATAGTAGATTGCTCTGAAAATAAAACAGGGTTAATGTAAAAGATTCACATGTTTTGTGTAGTGATAGTCATCAGTGGGTTTTGTATAATTGTGTAGGTCAGGGTTTGTTTGTTTGTTTGTTTGTTTAGTTATTTTTGCAAAATAGACTATTTGCAGTCAGTTGAAGCCTATGGACCCCATATCAAAACAGTGTTTTTAAGTGCATAGAATACAATGCTAATTTTCAATTAGAAGTTAGAAATTACATCTGTATTCTTTTCTCATAAAAGTTCAGGGACCGAATGAAATCTATTCGCTGGCAGGGATACACTCATTTGGCAGCTGTACATCCCTGTTGGCTGATATTGGCCTCATTGAAAATCCATTGATTTTTGCCATCTGAACACGATATCAACATTGAGCACCACATATAATTTTTTTTTATAGTTAAAATGGATAAAATGTTATTTCATTGTAAAGATATGCGATTGCATTGATTCTGACCAGGATTATTATGATATATAACGGTAATCATGAAAACTGATCTTTTCATACACAAAATGTTATTTATTAAAAGTAATTTACCAGCATGTAAGGAGCCTAGTTAATAAAGAAAGCCAGTCTAATGTTAGAATACAGCTGGGTTGTCCAGGTTACTTTGCTGTACATAGCTGCTACTCAGTATCGAGTAATGTTAGTTTATTTTATGCTGAATTTTAGATCCTCCATAAACCAAATGAATATTGAACCAGTCTGAGAATAAGTCTCAAAAGGGGTTTATCCTGAAGAGGCAAAAATATTGTTCAGTTATTTAAATTAAGCACTTGGCATTTAAAACTTTGGTCTGTGGCTCCACTGCTAAATTCTCAGCTTGTATGTGGGTGTTCTGGCTTTGGTTCCTGCTTGCTCCTTTGTCTGGTACAGTCTGTTTTTGTTGGCCTGCTGGCTCAATAGGTAGAGCATCAGGCTGGGATGCAGAAGTCCCTAGTTCAAATCCCAGCTCAGACGTGTCCTTAAGCAAGACACTCAATGCTACAGTAGCTTTCTGTAACACGTATGTGAAATGTTGTAAGTCACTATGGATAAAAGCATCTGCTAGATGAATTAATAATAAAATATTTGCAATTGGGAATCTCATTGTATTATTATTGTAGTTTTATTAAATAATGACTTAAAGAAATCGTGGGTGTTCTTCAAGGCCCTGCTAATCTGGACAGGACAGGCCAGACGAGTTCTGTCACATGCACATGCTGGGACCCCATCCCTCGCATGCTGTTACCCACACTTTGTGCCTGCCTTCCCTTTATTAATGCACTGCAGGTTAACTGTATATTTAACACTTATGTAATCCATGCACTACAGATTAAACAAGCAAACACGTTCCTTTATGAGCTCTAAACACATTCTTAAATAGATCCAACAGTGTGTGTGTGCACCGTTTCCCTTCTCCAGCCAGTCCTGCCTGGGCCTCCTGCCAGACACCTGTGCAACTGCATGTACACATTTAGATACACAGCAACATTTTTCACCCTTAGGTCACCACATGCAGTGCTATCATTTGTATCTATATTTTGTGTATAAACACATGATACACAATACTGTAAAATTTTGCAGCTAATGTGTACGGTTAACTCAATCTCAAAACTGACCGTGCAAAGTGACGGCCATTGCCTTCATAATGGCTACATTTTTAGTGCACAAACAGTAAAAGAAGCCTGCATACTTCATGGGGTGTAATATTTAGCCAAAACTTTTAATGTTTGTTATGCTGCTTTAAACAGGATTACCGTATTCTTTGTGTATACTGTCCCAATATTGATGAACGCAAGTTTTAAATTTTGTATATATTAATATAGTTATTCACATTTATACATTTGTGAACATAAAAGATATGTTGGTCATTCATTGATTAGTCTTCACTGTTCAGTGTTTGCTTTGTACTGTGAAATGCATTACATATGAGAAATGTTTACGTAGCACCACTGAAGCAATAAAAATTCATTAATTTGTTTCATCCCACATTGAATGTTTTCTGCTTTGCTGGTTTCAGTTCTGTAAATGGAGCTGTATTAGAAAGTCGAGCTGACCAGACACAGCACTGAGCAGTTGCGCAGGGGGCCTTGTGTGTACAGCACATATTTGTAAAGGCTATAAAAAGACATTTGTTGCTCCACTTGCATGTGTTTCTGAGCAAAGTCAATTTAATGTTCCTACTTACATTTTTACTGTGTGGTGATTATTCTGTGTCATCAAGAAAAAAAAAAAAAAAAAAAACCACTGAACACGAACTTTGACATTGCTGTTGTTTATATAGGTAATAACATTCTTAAGAACACTGTAGATTATACTGATTGACTAACTGCATATACGTGGCATAAATGTACTTTAGACACACACTGTGGGTTTAATTTTTGTTGTTGCTTAAGAGTACGTGATTGCTTGTGCAGGTACCAGCTTGTAAGCGTGCTCTTCTTTCTGACAGAATGGGCTTTGTGCTGAATCAGTCAGGTCACCCCCATTCCCACACACACTCCCACTCCCACACACAGCCCGCCCCCAACAGCCCCCAGCAGTCTCCTCAGGGCAGCCTTGTGATAAGGGCGGCCTTCATCCATGCTTTGGGAGACTTGGTGCAAAGCGTGGGTGTGCTTCTCGCTGCCTACATCGTCCGATTTAAGGTGAGACCTGCAGCCCCGTCACCTGTCTTGGTGCTTCTCTGCCCTGGATGTGATGGACCTGAGCTGCTTCTCTTTGAAGGTAGCGTTAATGTGCTGAACTATGCAACACGTGCTGGAATTTAAGCATCCTGCATAGCTTCTGTGATTCATTACTTGCATTCTCAATTTTTGTCTGAAGTGTACGTGTGTAGTGCCTTAACTGTAAGCAGTTTTTTTCAGTACTTGTTTTTTGTCTGAATTTAAACTGCACTAATTTTATCCCGCTTCAATATCTTTCTTCAGCCAGAGTACAAGGTTGCAGACCCCATCTGCACGTACATTTTCTCAGTCCTTGTCCTCTTCACAACCGTGAAGATTGTGTGGGACACGGGACTTGTTTTACTTGAGGGTAGGACTTTTTTTTACTACTTTTTTTAATGCTTTCATTTTGATCAATTAATGACTGCAGTTTTATTTTAAAAGTATAGCAATCAAATTAATGGGACTTATGGGTAAAAACATGGTAGAGGCAAACCATGATATAAGTGTCAGATCTTTGTGTAATTATAGTAATTTCCAACTTGAAACCTTATTTAATGACCTCTTATATTTCCACTTACCAGCCGGACTCCAGCCCTTTGTCTCAGCCCATTACTGTACTGAAGTGTTCACATCAGTGCCTTCTTAGAGTCATTAGATGTGTACCTCAAGTAACTGAGATGTGAGAATTGCTCTTAGTTATGGTTCTCTGTGTTTAAAACCTAAACCTGTTTACAGTGAAATCACTTTAAAATTTCAAAAATTGTAAATTAGCAATTCATGTGTTGGGCTGACATCATTCTCCTGTTCCGTGTAATTTGAGTTTTTAAAACACTGATAGATTGAACACAAGTACTTTGAAGCTGGTTATTTTTACATGACTGCTGACCAAATGTAAATGTTTTTGACAGTTTGTTCTGATTTTCTGGAGCCATAATCACAGCCCATTGTACTTTGTGTAGTTGGATATCAATACTGTCTGTGTTAAATTAACACTGCAGTCTCTGCTGTGTACCACCAGCTTAAAAGTTAAAAGTTATTTAAACTTTTACTTTAAAGCACAATTTTTATTTATATTTTCACATTTTTTGCAGCATGTTTATATTTTGAATTTGTATAATTTTGACAAGAGATATTTTTATGGAGAGCAAAATATTTTAAGTTATTTTAGGTTTAAGTTTATTTATTTTGAAATAACATGTCTGTTAACCAAATAACCTGTCTGTTTCAATTCATATTTATATTCAAAAAACGTTTAGTTTCAGTCTGTTTAATAAATGTTTATCCCGTTCGGCCCGTGACCTAAAGCGTGCTTTGAGTTTTGGCCCCCTGTGCGATTGAGTTTTGGCCCCCTGTGCGACTGAGTTTGTCACCCCTGTGCGACTGAGTTTGTCACGCCTGTGCGACTGAGTTTGACACCCCTGTGCGACTGAGTTTGTCACCCCTGCTTTAATCCATTTCTGGTTTTACTGAGGTTGCAGTGTAGTCTGGCTAGCAGACTTTCTTCAGGCAAATGAATAGTTCTGACCAGCAGTGCTGTTATGTTACCCATTTTAAACACCCCAGGGGTTCCAAGACATGTTGATGTGGTGCAGATCAGGAAAGCCCTCGCGGCCTTGGAGCACATACACTCGGTGGAGGACCTGAACGTGTGGGCGTTGACACCGGAGAAGACAGCAGCTCTGGTGCACTTGCAGCTCTGTGAGTGCTTTTTCCTCAACCACACTGGGTGTGGAGGGTCAGTCCCAGAACACGAGGCACACACACTGTGTGCACTGACACAACGGACGTTAAACACACCGTGCTCGACAAGAATGTGTTCACAGAATTGTTTCACTTTGTTCAGGTTCATGCATGTTCTCCTGGTGAAGTACAAATGTAGTAAGAAGTGTGATGACTACTAGCAAACTGAAGTGTGTATATGGCATACTCATGGGCACGGTGACTTTTAGCATGGCTCTATCATACCATCTTTCCAACAAGTAATTTCTCGCATTTTTATTGTGAAGGAGAAATGTGTAGGAGCAACAGTAAGGTAAGGTTATACAAGCTCTCAGAACAGTGCCGTCGAGTGCTGAAGCACATTGCATGCAAACGTGATCTGCTGTCTGCGTACATTTTGCTGTCTTGAGTACTTGTGACACTTCACCATAGTGAATTATACAAATAATTTTTGGATACATCTGTCAGCTGAATAATTGCACCAAATGTAGTATGAATGACACCTAAAAAAGTACATAGTTTATCCACGTTTGAGGTGGGGGAATGTCCTTTTAATACCACCCTTCTTGATTGTTAAATATGATAATGTTTTTCTATATCTGCAGCACCCTCTAGTGGCGATAATTGGGAGGAAGCGCAGGCCAGCGTCCGGGATCTGTTGATGAACACTTACGGATTTTACAAGTGCACCGTCCAACTGCAGAGACACCGCGTTAGCCCGCCTTTAGCGTGCTCGCAGTGTCAGCACTTACCTGCGTGACAGGAACACTAAATTTGCCAATTTGTAACTTTTGCTTTCATAAACTTTGACAAATGTCTTTTTTAAAAAGAAACACATCTACGTATGACTTGCAGTTTTCTAGCAAGGCTTTCAGTGTGTCTTCAAACTGATCTTGAATGTGTTTTTAAAAATGATTAAAGAAGGCTGCATATGGATTTAACACTAAAGCAATTTTAAAAACTTGATAAATGCATCGTGATTCACCACTTAGTTTCTTTACTGTTCTTTATTCCAGAATGCAGCTTTTTATGGCGGTTTAGCCATAGCGTTTTTCTCTGTCTCCTTATCTCTGTACTTTGACCAGATTTGCTCTTCCTGACGTCACATGTGGTCACATCAGCTTTACTGATGGCCGTTATCAATCACTGAAAATGTTTTATTGAGCTGCGTTTGCGTATGAAGAAAATGTTCCAGCACAGTTAATGGTGCAGTGGCGTCTTAGAGGTTGTTGGCTCGGTCAGTATGGAAACGTTTATGCTGAGCACATGACCCACTCCTGTTTTGCTCAGCAGAGATGAAAATGTAGTGAATGGGAATTGCGATGATGGCAGTGCTTGTATAGTGTGCATGTTTCCTTTACTGTTTGGGCCTTTTTTCCTAACGTGCCCCACTTTGTACTTGCATATTGATGTAAAACACATGGCAAAGCTGATTGTGTGCTTCACAGATGGCCTTTTTTCAGCTGTACTACTTTTAATGAAAATGGATCTTTTAGCATGACACCAGTGCAGTTTGTGTTGCTTCCTTAGTACTGCATTTAGTTCTTATGTTTGTAACATTTGTTTCTTCTGGACCCAAATTTCACCAAGTGTGTTGTGGGTCAGAGCAGCTCTGGAGCCCTTGTGGTTAATTTGGCACTGCTCAGGTATGTCCTCACCTGGGCCAGCATGTCTAAACACAGCGGGAAGCTAGGGAGGGCAACCATGAAACTAGCTTGAGTTATCAGTACATGTCTAAAGTGCCATCAAAAGTGGGAATCTTTCTAATGGTTTATTTTTATAT
>JABJVR010000016.1:6553215-6577390 GCA_025773905.1 Chitala chitala | reverse complement strand
CACATATACACATACATATATATATACACACATATACACATACATATATATACACACACATATATATATATATATATATATACACACACATACACAAATATATCTGTGTGTGTAAACTGCCTGTAACTAGCTCTGTAGCACAAAGAAGAAACCGAGACCTCACTGAAATGAGACCACCTCACTGCACGCTTAATCGGACCCTGGAATAAACACGGTAAATTTAATGGGATGGGGTTCTGGGTCACCAGTGAAAGACAGCAGACGAGTGTGGTTCAGGCCCGCGCCTTTGATCAGTGCCAATCCCACCCACCCTTGAGCTAATTCCCATAATATCAATGACTCAGTGCAAAATCCAAACTTAAACAACACGTGCATGACCACACAAACGGCGTATAATTGATCAGCTCTCCTCTACCTTCCAGCGCCGTGCAGCCTTTTGGAAAGAGCTCCGGGGCGTGACGAGGGCTGGTCAGCTCCCAGCTTCAGTATTTCATAGGCCGAAGGTGCAGGAGGTCCAGAAAGTTGAACTGAATGCTGACCGTTCTCAACAACACTCCCGTTACTTTGGAAAACAGTCACCGGTCAACAGTCAGCTAAACAGCATGGTAGGTAGCTTCACTGTCTTCTCACTATGATATATTCTTCAAAAATATGAAGTAAACTATTTAAATAGATATTTCATGACATGTTATTTTTGAACCACTTAGATGTATGTCTTTACCTGTGAATTTGGCTGCTTCACAGAATATATGATAAACCTTTAATCCAGTGGTACAGTAACATACCTTTACAGAAGTATTTAATGTTAATTACCCTACTTAAGGGTCGAACAGCAGTACTCTTCTGGAGCCCAAGCTGTCCAGATACATCTGCTGCACAACAATGCCATAATGGCTACTGCTACAAACTAATGAATTCTTAGGTATGCATGTCAATTAGTACATACAGTATGACGGTAATTATGCACAGATGCTCTGTGAGGTTCAGAAAATAGGGCCCCTGTGTGTCTAGACAGCGATTCTCTGGGTTGCAAAACCATACTGGACACCTGAGGATCACAGCACAACATCTGTTTTCCTTTCTGAAACTCTTCAGAAAGGAAAAAAAGAAAATAGGAAACAAAACGAAAACACAACAGTCCAGAGGTAAAGCCAGCACAACGTCAAGCTGACACGAAAAAGCTCTCGCTTTGTCGTAGCTTGTTAGCCGAACATATGACTCCACGTTGCGATGCATTTACTGCAGTTAAAATTAATGACAATAATTTGTTTTTCTTTCACAGTAATCTCGTTAATGACGTAAAAGCCTAGGTATGTGGTCCAGCTGGTATCTCACAATGTGAATTAATATGGCACAAGCTGTTTTTTTTTCCCCCAGCAAGCTTGTTTTGTTAGATGTTCTCTTCAGTGACTTGGATACATTACAGCATTGCATGTCTGATATGTTGCACCCCATGTAGACCAAGCAGTTAAGTGATTGTGAGGAGGCCTTGTACTGTGTGTCTGTCAGGGCCTGGGGGCCCTGGATGAGGGGGGGTGGCTGGCCCCCCACAACACACCTGCTTTGGTTTAGGCCAACACTGCCATATCTGGTATAGGCGGAGCAGAGAGCTCCACGGCCTGGTAGGGTCAAAGTGGTGACGGCATCATCAGGAGGGCCCCTACCAGCCTCTGGGCCCAATCTCTGTTGCACCCCCTACTCCCAATGATTTCCATGGCACGCAACGCTCATATGCACACACATGCATGCATGCAACATATATGTCAGAATAGAAGTGTGTGCATCCTAGCATGTATCACCAAATCCTCATCCTAAAGTGCTGAGTTACACTCACCTTGCAAACCAAATGCATGTTTGAAGAAATACTTTCATATCAGAATAAAACAAAAAATGGTTTTAGTGATGGACTTCCCCTCAGGCTCAACTGCATGAGCAGCAAACATGCAGTGATGCTTGAACCCAAGGTCAAGGCTTGCTGAGAGTGTATTTACATGATTATAAAACCAAGAAACATTCTGCAAGTAGTTCATGAATTACTTTGTCAAACAGTGCACAACAGACTCAAAAAAGGCCTTGGTAATGTTTAAGAAACTGTCAGAAATAAGATTACAGAACACCGCTACAGACATTAAGTTCTGCATAAAACCATTTTTGGCAACCAACAATTAAACGACACAAACAGAAAGACAAACCTCTTGTTTACATTCTCGACATATTAATACTCAGAGTTTGGTTAAATAAGTCCCAAAAGCATGTGTTCAGCTCCCTACTGAGGGCTGCTGGCACTTCAGAGCACACCCATATCCTTTTTCAAAAGACAAACACAAGGTCAGTATGATCCCTGTACAAGTACTTTTGTAGCTGTTACATTGATAGTAGTGACCAATTTAAACATCACAGTACAGTAATTTTTATTTTATTAATCCCTTCTTAGTCACACAATGGGGAAATTCATTCTCTGCATTTAACCCATCCCTAGGAGAGCAGTGGGGAGCCATCAATCGGGCCTGGGGAGCTAGCAGAGTGTCCTGCTGAAGGACACACCTGGTGGCTAAGGAGAGATTTGAACCAGAAGACTTCCAAATCCCAGCCTGATGCTCTACCCACCGAGCCACCAGTTTGGTCACGGCCTTGATGACAACCCTGGTTTTGGGAATATTTTCTCTTTGAAAAAGAGAACCTCCTAACTATACATTATCGTTCATTAAACAGTTGCCTTACCTTGACCACTTCTGACAGCATTTAACAGTGATTTTGTTGAGATACTTGACATCTTGGACAGCACATTTCCACCACACACACACTGTGCACACACAATGACAGCGGAGCACTGCACCTTTGGTAGCCTCTGGCGGCTGGCTTCCAGAGCGACCAGTCCAGCGCAGCAGACAAGTGCACTGGAGCTGGACAGGCCGGAGCTGGGGGGCACTGTGCCATCAATGACACACCACATACCAGGCACTGCTTTCACACCTAGATGCTCCTGTTGATGAGATGCACAAAACTGTGAATAAGGCCACCTGGTGCTGCCAAGCAAGTAACCTGGGAAACCAGTAACACAGTCTCTTTATTAATGTGTTTTATTTCATTTTCTAAATATAATTTCATATACACCAAAGAGATTGATTTTTGGTTAAATGTGAGTCACATCAATTTCTGTGATTACTGAACTTCAAGTTTTAATAAAATATCAGCAGCTTAGATGCTGTTTTATGGCTTGGTCCACAATAACTGCAGTGCAGTTTCTCTTTAAAACTTATTTATAGTCTGCATTACAAGGTGCGAACCTTATGTCATTGTAGTTATTAAATAATTAGAAATTAACGTACTGTCATACATATAAACACAACGATCGAATTGTGACTGACCTGAATTCCTTTAACTCCACACAGAAAGTAATAATACCATTGGGGGTTTCGCCTGTCTATCTCAAAGTTCTCCGCTGACGTGTTGAAATCGCTACAAAACACAAACATTCAATGTATGGCACAACACCGCCACCTTCTGGTCGAAGGTGGAAATAACTTACTGCGTACATGCGTTTCAACGGCGCCGTTTTCCATTGCGTGACCATCTAAAAGTGGCGTTTAAAAAACCGTGGACGTACTGATCTTACTTGTATTTGGGATTTGTATTGGCCAGCTGTACAGTTCCTGTTTCCTTCACAGAGACGGCTATAAGAATATTTTGCTCGACCGCCATTGGCAGTACAGCATATCCACAATAGTCTATGTGCTCTCCTGTGAAGGAATATTTTGTATATATTTATATTAATGGACAATATGATCATCACCAGGTGTCCTGCCACCATGCAAAACCAATGCAAAAACAATTTATTTAGTTACCTATCAAATTAACTCTTCCCGGCGCACATGCATAAAATTGAGGGGTTTCTCCAAATTTTGCTGCAAAGGTTTTTTTCAGTTTCTGAAACCTGAAATAGTGTTTTTGAAGATGGATTCAGATTAATACATAGCAAGCATGTTTTATTAAAAGGGTTTTCTACGCGACTTAACAAGATAAACATAATTTACATTAAAACAAAAGTAAAAATTAACACTGTCATTAACTGCTTACGTTTAAATGTATACAAGTTGCACATATTAAGACAATTAGTAGCGTTTAAAGGGTTACGTTTTGTTGGCATTATTTTATTCCGAATGACAGTATCCCATATAAGAAACTCACCTCTCATTTTCATTCATTTTAACTTGCAGCTTCGGTGGATATGGTGACATGTTACGTACGGTATCAGTTATAAACACCAACACTGTATAGTGGGGCAAACCTGACAGCTAAAAAGAAAGAAGCCTTCTCAGCGAAAGAAAAGTGGAGTTTCACGTGTATCAGCTGACTGTCATCACGGAAACGTGCCAAAGGGAAATCCTGTTGACAAAACATTAGTTGGCTAAACAAAGAGTAATTATGTTTGATTTTTTTTTAATGCAGTTAAGCAGCTACTTGAAAGTTAAACGGACATATTACATTAAACCCATTCACAGAGCATAAAGTAACGTAACGAGTCTGTATTTATATATTTTAGACAACGTGATACCAAAATTAGTTAGCGTGGTGTTCCACATTATATGTCCTTCGGAAAAAGAGCTCAAACGTACAGTTCCCGGAGAAACTATCAATGAAACCGAATGTGAATATGTGCAACAGGCAATACCAGTGTCTCATATTATATTATTATTATTATATTTGGTCATATTAATTTCTTCTGCGAATTATCTGAGTATTTTCACTGTTTTAGTGTCTTTTCCGCATGTGCGTCACGACCGAGTTGTGTGTTTCCACACGCTTGCTCGGTAGGTGGCAGTAATTAACGCTTCCGCTGGTATTTTACTTTCCACCAAACAAACCCACGAAGAAGTCAGACAGGTGCATGCTGGGATGTCTGGGACTCAGTTGGAGTCAAGATGTCTGACATGGAGGATGACTTCATGTGCGATGATGAGGAAGATTATGATTTAGTAAGTGTTCTTTAAGTTAGTTTCGGTTTTAGTGCGATTGAGTGTTCATTGTTTGTGTACTACATTTTTGTGTTGTATGATTTTAGAGATTCTTTACTCTCATTTTTTATGTGTAAGCGTGTTATTCATGTGTGGAGGGAAAACAATCGCACTGCATGTTTTTAATAAATACTGACTGACTCCTACATGCAGGGTATAAAGGGTATTTAAATGACAATAGTGTTTTTGTTATCGATTAATTTAAATTTTTTAGAACAATGCAATTGAAGTTGTCATTGTACTCTTTCTGCTATGTGCATGTTGTCATGAAACGACCTACCCAGTTTCTGCTGCAATACACCTTTTCAATACAGTTCTGAAGTTGTATTCTTATTAAACTATATAAGTCGTTAATAAAAAAAAAAAAAAAAAAAAATGTGATCATTATTAATTGATCTTGACAGTCCAGGCGTGGCGTTCTTGCAGCTGTATCCGTGAAATAGTCTGGCACAGATTTACAGGTCATTCTTACTTTGATCAAAGGTGCATTCTTTGATATTTTAACTTAGATCCAATCCACCTATGTACTGAAGTGATCTTGCTTATAGTGTTTCTATTTATAACGTGAGGGTCCTGTGGGTTATCGGTACTATTGTGTTTTTATTTATTATTATTTTTTGTTTTTATTATTTTTTTGTATTTTGAAAATTAGTTCTTTCACAAAATTCTAGCTAACTGCCATTACTGATTTTTTTTTTTTCTCTTCTGTTTCAGGAATATTCAGAAGACAGTAACTCTGAACCCAATGTTGACTTGGAAAACCAGTATTACAACTCTAAGGCACTGAAGGAAGATGATCCCAAGGCAGCACTAAGCAGCTTCCAGAAGGTTTGGTGTTTGTTCCTTGATGTGGTTTGGATGTTAAATGAATGTTAATGAATTTAGGCGTTGATATTATCTGAAAATTGTACTGATGTTAATTGATGGATTATGTTTATTTATTTTTTTAACAGGTTTTGGAGTTAGAGGGTGAAAAGGGGGAGTGGGGCTTCAAAGCACTGAAACAGATGATCAAAATCAATTTCAAACTGGTGAGCAGTGGAAAACAAAAAGAAAACATTTTTACTATTCTTGAAAATTGTTCGTGTCTTTACTGTTATTCATAGTGCAGTGGTATTGGGTTGCGCATGATGCCTCATACTTTCAAGGTTGTGGGTTTGACCCTGGCTCTGTGAAGTGAGTTGGCAAGAGTGCAGGTACTGCAGAGCTCTTTAGTGATTAATGTTTGTGTCATATGTCTAACCACCGGCATTATAAAAGCTTGCATGATTTTTTAAGTACAGCATGATCACTCTTAACCGCTTTATCTTCCAGACCAATTTTTCTGAAATGATGAACCGGTACAAACAGCTGCTTGCTTACATTCGGAGCGCTGTCACCAGGAATTACTCTGAAAAGTCCATCAACTCCATCCTCGATTACATCTCTACGTCCAAACAGGTCTGAACGTTAGTCTCGGTTGTGGTGTCAATGATTGTCAGTGTTGTCTCAAAAGTGAAATAGTTACTTGTTTGGGGATCAGTTGGATTGTGGGTAATTGCATGTGCATACTTACTACAAATTGTCCAACTTCTCATATTCCTGTTTGAGTTTTAATCGCTCGGGAAGCTTCTGGTACAAAGTGTACACATATACATAAACTGTTTTACTGAAGTGCTTCCTGTATGAATGACTGTGCAGTATGCCATGCTTACAACAGAAATATGAAGCTTGACTTATTTGTGTTTTTTATTTGTTTGAGCGGAAAGTGGTTGTTAGTGGCTATCACCATGTGATGTCACCATGTGATAACTGTCATCTGTTGCTAGATGGATCTGCTGCAGGAGTTTTATGAGACCACCCTGGAGGCGTTAAAAGATGCCAAAAATGATAGACTGTGGTTTAAAACCAATACGAAGGTAAGGTTTGGGAATGATCACATGTTCTGTTGACATTGGGTTGTTTGTTAGCTGAGTAAAGTAACAAGTAGTTTTGCGAGGGTAAACATGCCTTTTTTCTGATTTCTAGCTTGGCAAGCTCTACCTGGAGCGAGAGGAATATGGAAAGCTCCAGAAGATTCTGAGGCAGCTGCACCAGTCCTGTCAGGTAAACCTCAGCCACCCACTGTGAACACGTACAAGTCTTTTATTAGGCACGGACATTTTGGTTAGATGTTATTATTTCAGATTTGGGAGTGTGTGTGAGAAATGCATGAAAGAGTCACATTTTGGAGAAAAAGCCATATTCTCCAGTTTGACTGTCAGCGTTTTTTCCTTTCTGTATGGTTCTGTGTGTTTTGTTTTGAAACATGAGAAAAGCGAATCGAAACCTCAGGTACTTGTTTGGTAATTTCTGAGAGAACATTAAATAATTATTATAATAGCACATGCTTTGTAAGAGTGTATTGGTCAGGGTGCTGAATCCCCCAAAAAATCCAATTTTATCAGAAAAGAAAAAAGGACAGTACTCTCTATACAGTGCTGTCCTTTTTTCTTTTTTGATAAAATTAGAACATTAAATAACCCAGACGCCCTTGCCAAGACTTGGACCGACAAAATTAAGGTTACATGTCCATATTAAATTTTGGGGTGGGGCTCTGCTGCCCTTTTTAGACTGACGATGGAGAGGACGACTTGAAAAAGGGAACCCAGCTGCTGGAGATCTATGCTCTGGAGATTCAGATGTACACAGCACAGAAGAACAACAAGAAGCTGAAAGCCTTGTATGAGCAGTCTCTGCACATCAAGTCTGCCATCCCTCACCCCCTCATCATGGGTGTCATCAGGGGTATGTGCTTTTCACTTGTCAGTCAGGCCAGCCCGCGATCAAGCTGCTATCCTTTCATGCTCTTTCAGGTGTGTTAGTGCACTTATTTATCAGGCACTCATGGAAGAGCAGATGTGAATGAATGTCATGAGTGCAGTTCTTTAAACAGAATATGTACACTGAAGGTTACACCAGGTGGCACTGTTTCATTTTTCTCCTTGTCAATGGTGAAAACATTGTAAATGCGGTCTGAATTCTTAACTCCTTCCGCCTAAACAGAGAGAGTTTTTTGTCAGTTTGTATTTAATTTGTTTTTATTTTCTCAATAATTAAATGCTTCGCTGACGAGCACAGAATAGAACCTTTTGCATGTTTTGTACGCTGATCGCTGACCTAAACCTTTCCTGCTTCTAGAATGTGGTGGTAAAATGCACCTGAGAGAAGGTGAATTTGAGAAGGCCCACACAGATTTCTTTGAAGCATTCAAAAATTACGATGAATCTGGAAGTCCACGACGAACAACTTGTTTGAAGTACCTGGTATTAGCCAACATGCTCATGAAATCAGGAATTAACCCCTTTGACTCACAAGAGGTAAGCTTTTTTTCCTGCCCTCCTTTGTTTATTGCTGTATGGTTCCGTTCCCCGGTGCCCCTGAACAGCACAATTGGCTTGTTGCACTAAGAGTGGATTCATTAATTGTTTGTTTTTTTTTTTTTTTTTTAGGCAAAACCATACAAAAATGATCCAGAGATCCTTGCCATGACAAATTTAGTAAGGTAAGCTGCTATTGTTTTATTAGTCAAGTTGTAGAAGTACAATAAAGCCATGCAGCAACATGCTCCACTGAAATGCCAATTTCATTTAACTTGGTTGTCCAGTAGCTGCCTTTTTTTGTAGCCAATAGTTAACATGGATATCATATTTTCCCCTACCCCTTCTCAGTATTTTATTGCAATTGATTTCTTAAAACTCCACTGCCACCAACATGATTTTCTAACATGAACAGGTAATAAAATCAATTAATGAAAAACACTATGAAAGTAACATGATATAGATTAAATACAAAAAAGCTCAAACAGAAGTTAGGTGCATTCATGCATTCATTTATTTATTTATGTATTTATTTAAGAGTAATTTTTTTTCCCTGTTTTTATCAAGAAATAGTACACTGAAAAGTATTACTTTTTATTGACCTTTTATATAACATGACTTCATATTTGGACCCTATTTATGCTGTAATGGTGGGGTTGTACTGTACTTTATAATGGTGGGGTTGTACTTGTACAGTACTGTATAATGGTGGGGTTATACTGTATAATGGTGGGGTTGTACTGTACCGTATTGTACTCCATGTACTGGTTTTTGGCTGCTAAATGCACTGCTGTGATGTTCTCCCTTACTGTACTATTATAGTTCGGCAGGTTTTTTTATTCTGTTTCACTTGCCGCTTCAGGTTTTAAAATAAACTTCTTGGTTTATTTTCAGTTTTGTGCAAGATGTCCAAGTTGTAGGGTGCACAGCAGTTTTCAGAAAAACTTCTATGTGAAGTGTGCCTTACTTGGTCATGGTAACAGTTTAATTTCGTGACCCACCAGTGCCTATCAGAACAATGACATCACCGAGTTTGAGAATATTCTGAAGACAAATCACAGCAACATAATGGATGATCCATTTATAAGGGAGCATATTGAGGGTGAGTGTCCAGTGTGGTCCTGCAGTTATTTACTTAAGGTTAGGAATGTTAGAACAGTGTTTCTGCCTATTGTAATTAGTGGAGGCAGTTACAACTGAATTTCTTTTTTTCTTTTAACAGAGTTGCTTCGGAATATACGGACTCAAGTCCTTATCAAACTAATTAAGCCTTACACTAGAATACACATCCCTTTTATTTCAAAGGTAAAAATAAATATTGGTTGTATTTTATGTATATTTGACATTGATTTGTCAAATTAATTTGTACAATATCAACATCTCTAATCTTTCCTCAGGAGCTGAACATTGACGTAGCAGATGTTGAGAATTTGCTTGTGCAGTGTATACTGGACAAGTAAGTTTGTATTATTTCTCTTCTTAGTTAGAATTATTCTGCATTGCAGAATAATTAATCAATGTTGAGGTTAAATGCAAATTTACATTAAGTGCTCAATATGAATGTATCCGACTTGCACGTGTTTGTGTAAAGTACATTTATTTTCATGGAAACCTTTTTTTTTGGCTTTTGATTTTAGAGTAAGGTTTTATCTTGTTTCCAGCACAATTCATGGCCGAATTGACCAAGTTAACCAGTTGTTGGAGTTGGACCATCAGAAGAGGGGCGGGGCTCGATACACCGCTTTGGACAAATGGACAAATCAGCTCAACTCCCTTAATCAAGCCATTGTCAGCAAGTTGGCCTGAAAGACATCTGCGTATTGTGTTTTTATTTGCAGTGCGGACAACTCACCGATTCAAGTGTACTAATGTGGTTGCGTCTCAAGTCTGGAATTATTTCTTCTGCAATGATTTCATCCAGTTTGTTCTCTGTGTATATATGGAGAGCTTTAATGTTTAGAAACAAAGCCATGGGCAGTATCCTGTGTTGACAAGTTAGTTTGTTATTCTGTACAATACAATATGCTACATAGGAGTAGGGAATAGAGTGTATTGTTTATCCCTATTGCCAAGTTTTTTTTTTTTTTTTTTTTTTCCCCCTGGTTGCATTTATTTATGTATGTTGAATTATTGAAGGCTGATTTTTAACACATTTTCCACCTGTAAATATAAACACGTTCAGTGGGTTCTGCTACAAATAAGGGTTTTACCATGTAAATTACTGCCACAGTAGCTTATAAAGCTTTTGAAGATTAGTCATGGCTCGTGACTTGTGTTAATTCAATTCAAAGCAGTTAAACTTTGGATGACATACCGAAAAACTGGAACAAAAAGGCATTTGTTTTTGTGTTCATCTTTAAATTGTTTCTGGCTTTATTCCTTTTTGCGTTGGTTTAACATGAATGACGTGCTCTTAATGTCACGTAACGCCGGTAGAATGTATTTTTTTTTTGTTTTTTAAGGTTTGTTACCTCCGTAAATCATTTAGTTCAATGAAACCAATATCCATTAACTGACATGCGTATAGTACTAGTATGGTTTCATCTAAAATATTTTTAAGACCGTACATCTTAAAATGTTATTTCAATTTTTTTTTTTTCCATGACTTGAATTATATTTATGCATTTACAGGGAACAGAGTTGTATGATTTGGGTTTATGAGAGATGTAATTCATAAAAAATATTGTCTTTATCTGTTTGGACCAATGTGTCAATAAATTCCACTGAAACATGTTAGTGCTGTTGCTGTTTCTCTAAACGTATTTGACCTTTTACAGTAGATGTTCTTTAGTTATTGGCGAAGCATTTTAGTTGTGTTTATATCTTTGATGCGATTGACTAAATGTTGCTCATCGGAGCACAACAGAAAGACGCATCTATTCATTTTTTCCGAACTGGACCAGTTTTTCAACCCACACTTTTTGGAACTTGAGTACATTTTTTGTAAAAACACTTTGTTAGCTATAGTAGGGCGATTTTTATAATTTCATCATGTGTGCACATAGCCCCTAAATGTAAATTATGGTCATTTCGCATTTCGTATTTTGTATTTCCACACCTGGGGGAGAAGTTATGAGAAGTTACCAGCTACGTTGTTGCCTGACGTCACACGTTAGCGCGTTGCTCTTTTTCACTCGGGCACTTCATAGCCTTCTCGGCTTCCGTTCCAGGTGACTCTCCTCCCTACAGTATTTCTGTATGGCACGGTGTATTCACGTCTGACAGACCGCTAGATGCGGACGTAGTGTGTTGACATATGGCACTAGTAAGGTGAGATAGTGGGTGCACATTGCCCATATAACTGACAATGGTGAAAATTTCACTACGACGCAAACAGTGTTGGAAGAGGATGTAACGCTGCTCTCTGATGCGATGGACATTGTTGACAATAAGGTACGAAGGTTTATGTTATATGGTACTGATAGCATAGGCCTGTTTTAAAGGCAAAAACAAAAAATGTAAGTGATGTATTACCACTGTACTTCAGAGTGTGCTTGGTAATATGATATAATTGCAAAACGTCTCATGTTTCATCGTGGACAAGGTGCATTTTCACATGCTGATAGCGTGTTAAGGTGATAGGTAGTGATATGTAACACTATTCAGGAAGGGCTATGGATAGCTGTGACAGGTACAGTCGTGGTCGTAGTTAAATCAATGAGTCTCAGCATGAATGTGCAACAAAAACAGAACATGTGGCTATTGTCAAAATTTATCTTTTATGGTATTTTTCACTGATTTCACTGGAGAGCAAATCGGAGAATGTGAGAAAAATAATACTAAAAGGATGGTAACTGTAACATCCCATGTATTTACACACGCACCCAGTTAGTGTTTAAACGATTATTTAATATTAGTTTACATGCACGGTGCAAATGATGATTTTGCTGCTAGTAATAAGAATGTATACAGAGACTGAATCTATTACTGTTTTCGGCTGGTGAGGAGGAGTGTGGTCTGTCTGGTTTTACCGCGTGCGTTAAATACCATAGACCTGCTTATCTTGTTCAGGTTGTTTAGTGTAGGAACATACTGTAAACGCAGACGTAGTTTCAGAGTTATAACTCACCCACACAAATACAGTGGAAAAAATTCATAGGTAAAATTATGAGTAAGCGCACTGTAATGCACATTGAATGTCTGGATTCAGTAACATGTAACGTTGCCTGTGTCTAGTTAACGTAATAGACGTATCCCTGCATTCATATTTCATTATACCTGTAGGCTAGCACAACGTTTATACAACAAGGTTTATAGTGTTTATATAAAATAAATGTCAAAACCAAAATATAACGTTGTTGCACGGAAAGTTAAAACGCAGCGATTATTTTTACACCGTGTATTTTTTTTTTCATTAAAGTTTGCAGTACTTATTTGTCTTAAATTGACCACTGATCCACTGAGCTTAATTATCCAGATGTTCAAGAAAATAATTATTTGGCTGTCTGCCATAATGTCTTTCTGCAATTAAGTTTCTGGAACAGTATGCGGGAAGAACAGAATAAACCTGTGGTTTCAGGATAAAACCATCTTGTATCTAGTTCAATATCAGACATACTTCAGAGGGGCAGTGTTGACTCACTATATAACAGGGGTCTGCAACCTTCACTTTCAAAAGAGCCCAATGTCACATTTGAGGATGGCATCAGTCATCAACAGTCATGGCTAGTTTTAGGCGTATGCCACCTAGCAGAGGGGCGCCAAATGGAACTCTCACTGCTCTGCTGTTCAAAACTTTGAAAATTGCCTTTTTAGTGGAGATTCAATAGCACAGAAACAACACACCCTGGAATACAATTTAGGAAATGTATGGGGGTTAAAATGAAGGTCTTGCCTAAGACACCAAAATGGACAGAAATGTCACTGACCACAGTGGCTGCTCATTTCTGAGCACGTTCCTCTGGGCAGGTGCATGGCAGGGCCTCGGAGTTTGCTGCAGGGCTCATTACAAAATGTGTTACAATTTGTTTATTTAAACAGACATTGATGTTTCTCTTCCTGCTATCGTGCAAGAGTAACTTCTGTTTAGCCCTCAAATATTTTCTTGCTTGCTTTTGCCGGTTTTGCCAGTGTACTGTTTCTCTTCATAGGTTATGCTCAAATGTTGTCGGCTGTTTGTAGTAGTTTTGGATGTCTGTTAATAAAGTAATTATAAATTTATATCTTTTTAATCGTTGTAGTGTGCATGTGTTTTTGATAGCTTTTTGTTGTTAGCAGGCTTATAATAATCTGTAAAACAGAAAATCTAAATAGCTTGTACATCCACAGTATACATGTGCAGGATCACCAGTCATGAAAGATTACATGCTACAGGTTTATTTTGTAGCATGGCCAAAGGGGAAACAGTCACATGTACCACTACTGGGTATTGCTGTACTGAGTACTGAGGTGTTTTGTTATTTACTGCATTTCACAAAATATGGGACTGATTGATTTTGAGAATACTCAGGTTAAGGGAGCCCACTCGTAGGTGAAAAATCAGTAAAATAACAGTATGGTTCCACATTTTCATCTGAAATCAGATGTTATTTGGTTAGAAAATGTAATTTCTGACATCACCCATGTTGTGACTGCTATATATCTGGCCTCCAGGGAGGTTTGGTTTTGGTGTGCTGTTAAGGATGTTGGCACACTGGAGATCTCTTTAGATCCCAGCTGTTGTTCTGTGTGTAGAATAGAACACACAGTAATCAGTAACACAAAGCCATGACTTTGTATTCTCCAGACTGCACATATATTAGTGTCTCTGAGTGCCCTGTTCTAAACTGGCTGTTTGAGAAATAGCAGCAAGCTGACAGTTAGACTGAAGCTGCTAAGCTTGCTTTTCTTTGAGGGGTAATTTAATGAAGTGGTGACTGTGAGAATGTAGGTCAGGTTATGTAGATAAATTATTTAAAATGGCTAATTTTCATAAAAGCAGAACTGTTGCCATTCGGTATGTTCTACATCCTGTCTCATGCCAGTAGCTTTGTGTTGCCTATTTTCAGTGCAAACCAGTATGCCAGCTTCAGTGCTAAGAACAGTAAAAAGCCCTTGTCTCTGCCTGCTTTTAGTTTGAGTCCTTGTACAACAGTATCCGTGGTAAAGTTCACTGGAATTCAAGAGATCCTCCCTACATGCAGCTTGTTTATGTAACTTAGCAGTGAACTCCTCAGTAAGTTGTATGACTGGTCTGAGTTTCTGTATGGGGGATTTTTTTTCTGACTGACACTGATTGGGGGTCTTAATACCCTATTTCAATAGAGAAATACTGGTCATTTATATGAAAAGGTGCAGTAGAGTGAGATCTTCATGTGACTGTCAGTGCTGTGTGGAAACTCCCCAAGGATGGTGATTTAGATTTTTGCTTGGCCAGTGATTTCAGAGGCCCTGCAGGTTTTCTGAGGCATAGAGTCAAATCTTGGCTGCCTTTAGTTCCTGGTGTTGTTGTATGAACTCTTGCATTTGCCTGGTGTCAAAGTGTAAGTAAGACACTTCGTTGTTAAACAATTTTTTATTATGCTGAAGCACTTTGCAAATGTTTCCAAATAGTTTTGTTTAGTTTATTTTGGGTAGTGGGGCAGGCCACCCTGCATGCCTGCTTCACCTGAACTGCAGGTCTTCAGGACAAAGGATTTTCAGTGTTTAGTTACCTAGACTTTTCAGTGGTTAATCATACTTGACATTCTCACCAGCTAACACTTTATTATAGTTAGACTTCTCATGTTTTGTGGTAGGAATATGTTCCAGGAATATAACTAAACAAACTTGTTAGAAGACAGTTTAAACCTAAGTGATTTAAAGCAATCTTAAAATGAAAATGACTAGTTCAATTGAGTATCTTTTAAATTCTTTTTTTATACTAATGTCTGAGTTCGTGTCACTTAAGAGTGTCACCACAACATTCAATAGAGGAAGTGTGTGTGTGTGTGTGTGTGTGTGTGTGTGTGTGTGTGTGTGTGTGTGTGTGTGTGTGTGTGTGTGTGTGTGTGGGCGAGAGTCGTAGCTAATGAGAATGCTGTTGAGAAACAGAAAGCTGCAAGTGTGTGACAGACATGTAGGAAGCAAGAAAAGGCCTTCATCTTAAATGACATGTCTTTGTGAATTCTGATCTAGTGTGACCAGTAATAATATATCACAGATCTAGAATTGGTCTAGAGCAGCACTGTCAGTGAACCATAAATGAAAGAGGGCTGCTGGACCAAAGAATTGCAGAAATTTACTCATGATGACTTCGTCTTCCTTGCAGAAATACCTGCTTATCTTCTTAAAAAGTTTTTGCCCTCTCTCCATGTCTTATCTAACATCACATGAACATGCTTTATCTGACTTTTATGTATGTAAATATTAACTTATTTCATTCATTCAGCGTATTTCATTCACACTTCACAGATAAGTCTTGAATCAACTTATCTATGAGCAGTTGGTTTCAGAGGATCTTTGCTATATAGACTATTATTATGTCAGTCAAAGTTAATGAGTACCTGGGATTTGAATGTGCTTCAGACTGTGCTATATCTCCCCCTCCCCTATATGTTCTGGCATTCATATTGTTATATACACAATGCAGCTTCTGAGACTGTAACCTAAGTAACACGTCCTGTGATTCTTTCTGTGTTTGCACAGGATATGAAGCTCTCTGCTGAAGTAGAGCCTTTCATCCCACAAGAGAGGGGCCTGGAACCCTCTCTGGGAGTCAGGGGCCTCCCCAGTGAAGCAGGTGGGAGAGGTGGTGCCAGTGTAGAAGCCCCTCCCATCCCCACTTACCTCATAACCTGTTACCCTTTTGTCCAGGAGAACCAGCCCAACAGGTATGCACATGAGATGTGAGTTTCAGGAACACATGCAGGTGTACCTAATAGGTGGGCAGCCCGCTCTTTTCTGAGTCACTCGTGCTCTTTGTGTGGGAGCATTACCAGGTACGATGAAGAAATGCAAGTCACCCAGCGTTCTTTTGTTTCATGTTTCATGTGGGGGGGGGGGGCTGTGAATTGTGTCTGAGTGGAAACTGTACTCCCTTGCATGTGAATGAACCCTGATCTGATTGGCACATGTGCTCTCACACACACACAAACACACACACACACACACACACACACACACTATTTTTTGGGACATTTGCCTTGTTCTTTCTGTTTTTTTTTTTTAACCATATACTGGCAAACATGCTCACTGTATCAGGAAATTGCTGTGATATATTCCCAGCAAAGCTGGCTGACACAGGACTCCTGTCACTCAGTGTGTGTCAGTATCTCATTGAAACGCTCTGGTTCCTGTGTGCCCTGGAAGAAGTATGGCAAATATGTTGTGACAGCACAGCTTCTTGTTACGGTTGTCGCAGGACACGTCCAGCTTATGGTGTGAGCTCAGCTCACCCAGTATTTATACCACACATTTATGTGCAGTTGGTGTTTTGTATTCTCATGTTTTGTATGTGGAATGCGTGTGCTGACGTAGCTTTGTGTGTACCTGATTTTATTTGATAATGTGTTTACTGTGTATGTGTGTGTATGGTGAGACTTATTGGGGCGTGCCCTTTTGGCAGGCCCCTCCCCCTGTACAGCAGTGACAGCAGGTGGCCTCAGCCCCCCACCAGCCCCAGTAGTCCATACATGGCCTACCACCTCCTGTCCCCACCCCAGCCCACCGTCTCCAGTGACTACAGCTACTACCACATCGTGCCAGCATCTTGCCCACCCGTGCTGGGCTTCTATCCAACGTTCCCCTCTGGATATGGTGCCTTCCAGACAGGTGTGGTCAGCCCTCTGGTGACTGAATGTAGTGACCTTCCACTGGCTCCAGGCCAGACTACAGCCAATCACAGACTGAAAAACGTACTCTGGACATCTCCTTTACCCAACGTAAGTGCTGTAACCTGCTTTCAAATGTCACTCCTAACTTGGCTTTCAAAATTGGTTGCAATTGTCCAAAATTCCATAAAAGAGCACACTGTTCTGCACACTGTGAAGCCAACACTTTCTAAATACTGCTTAAGTTAGAAAAATCAACACTACCTATAAAGAGTTGAGCACTATACAAGAGTCCTGTTCTGTGAAGTTCTGATCCAGATTTGATGCTTTTCTGTAGCAGACCAACCAGCTTGAAAGAGCCAAGAGGTATCCAGCTCGGAGCGTGGCAGTCCAGAGGGGCACTGGACCCATTGTTTCCGAGGGTCGACCAAGAACTGTCCTGTTAGTGGACGCCTGTCAGCAAACAGGTACAGTACCAGATGCCTGAACCAAAGGCCTTAGCATTTCTAAAGCAAGCATTAGTTTGCACAGCAGATAAAGTGTGTTTTCATCTATGGGATTTTAAAGCCAAATGAACACAGGACTGAAAATAATGTTGTTTAGTTCAACACTTGTAATCATGACAATGATTACCACATTTTATCAGAATATTTATTGTATCAGTCTATGCTACACTAAGGCAGCTTTGCATTAATGCTCATGCGAACTGACTATGTGACTCTCTGTCAACCCCACCCCCTCACCCCCCACCCCCTCCTTGGCTCCAGATTCCTTGGTGGGCTCTCAGGCAGGTAGTCCAGTGTCCTGCAAGAACCGGACACGGTGGAGGAGGCCGTTCCACATGGTTTCAGAAACGTCGATCGGGCAGGGCACCAGCGAGGCTGACAGTGACAGTGGCTACTGCAGCCCCAAGCACAGCCAGGCAGCTGCAGTCACCCAGAATTTTGCACTGGTGCGCCCCCTACTGTTCAATATATGTGCTATTTGTGTAGCATACACATGGTAAAATGAGATCTCATTTTCTGATTTTTTTTCTTTGGTTCCACAGGGAGTTGAGACTGGTGTGATGACAGGTAGGGGAAGTCTGTTTACGTTAACATACATTATGCTAACATGTTATTTATTGGTTGTTTGCTAAATGTGTGCTGTTTGTGTTACTCAGTCACTGGCTGGACTGGTGCGTCTTCTCCAGGTTCCCACAGGTCCTGGGGGCCCAGAAGTGATGTGGTGCACAAGGAAGGCAGAATGCTGTCTGAGCAGAGGAGCTATGCTCCAGTGAGCCTGTCCTCCCTACCTGTGAGGCCTGTGTGGAGCAGTCAGCTCAAAATCCTCATTCTAGATAGATAGGTTCAGAGGCACAATTTAACCAGCACACCTCTTCCTCCTTCTCTGCTTCTTCAAAAGGATGTCCAGGTGGCACAGGCGGGGAGGGGTGGCTGCAGTGTAACGGACAGGGGGGGTGCCACAAAGAAGAGGCTGCAGGAAGGGCTCTTGGCAACTGGATCCCTGCTTTCGCGACCTGAGCTCACCACTAAGCCCTTCCAGTTTGAGGTGAGATGTTTTTCTTTCCTGTTGATTAGTGACCCAGAGGAACATATGGCGATGCTCCTGTAATGTGTCGCTGCTCACATGTCGCTGGAGATGGTGTGCTGATAGGGGAGGGGAGAGCGCATGTCATTGGAGATGGTGTGCTGATAGGGGAGGGGAGAGCACATGTCATTGGAGATGGTGTGCTAAAAAGAGAGGGGAGCACTGAGTGTGTTTGGTTTTACAGGTGTTTGGTTTCCTGTAGACAGATGGCTCTTTGTTTCCACAGGATGAAGAGGAGTTTCCTGAGCTAAGGCCAGATGGAGGTCCTTCTCATGGGAACTCTGAGCCCAAAGTCCAGTCCAAAGTCCCCACGAGCCTGGTAAATCCTGGTAGCAGTGCCACATGCGTCAAGGAGGAGATGTTCCAGTATATTGGGTCTTTCTTTTTTCACAGCTAGTGTGTAACTGAAAGACCGAATGGGATAGCTTACAGGTAGTCTGAGGAGTGTTGACTGGGATTGGGTCAGAGGAACTGGGTCACAGGTTACTGAGGTTGTCTGCACGTCTCTGTAGACCAGAGTCACGTGACTCTGAGCATTGCTTTGTTTTATGGGGGGTGGGGCTATGAGTGTGCTGTGCTGTTCCTGCAGCTGGATGGCCTGCCAGAGGGCTCCCCCATCAGCATCGTGAAGACACCCATACCCATCACCACGTCTGTGCCCAAACGGGCAAAGAGCCAGAGGAAAAAAGCACTGGCAGCAGCCCTGGCCACTGCCCAGGAGTACTCCGAGATCAGCATGGAGCAGAAAAAACTGCAGGTGCGTGCGTGGCACGGGGAGGCTAGGCGCGCACCGCAGGGAGGGTGGGCCCTGAGTTCCAGGAAGGAAAGTGCCACATGTAGCAGTGAGCTACAGTACAATGCCTTTTAAAGCATGGTCCGTGTGTGTTTGTGTGTGTTTCCCACTGCTGTGGGTTCAATTGCAGTTTATTGATTTCACTTGTAGGAGGCACTGTCCAAAGCAGCAGTGAAGAAGAGCAGAACTCCAGTACAGCTCGACTTGGGGGACATGCTGGCAGCTTTAGAGAAACACCAGCAGGCCATGAAGGCCCGTCAGCTAACCAACACCAAGCCCCTCGTCTACACAGGTGCGTGGGCCTCTCAGCCCTGGCATTGTATCTCTGCAGCACAGGGTGGTACATGTATAGCAGTACCACTCATTTAACCAGGCCAAGTAGGAGCACAGCAGGGTCATTTTCTTTAGCTTTAATGAGTTAAACTAGGGGTAATTTCAGGACTACGTCTTTCCCATAGCACTGTCTGTGTTAGAACTGCCACAGTGCTTCTTGTTTTATGCCTGAATGAACACAGGAAGTGCTATGGGTAATACAAAACTAATCCAAAGTTTCCCAGTCTTTTTTGACTTGTGATGCTATTTTGATGTGTGAATTTTTTTTTGTGGCCCTAGTTGTTTAAAAATACTTGATAATTCCTTGTGGAAATGAAACATTGTGGTGAGTGCACCACTTTAAAATTGCTTGGACACAGGATAGGGGGCACATATTAGTTTAAATTTATATTTACTACCTATTTTAAAAATGTATATAAAAAAAAATAAATTACGCTCTTTTTTTCATAGCACCAAGGTTGGGAACCTCTAGTTTAAGATGACAAGTAGTTAAAAAGTAAGACTATAGTGTTGGTTGCTTTTTCATTTTCAGGTACTAAATTTGGGTACAAGGATGTTTAGTAATGTGACTTTTTGAAAGTCACTTACATTTACATTTTACATTTATTAATTTAGCAGATGCCTTTGTCCAAAGCGACTTAAAATGAATAACACTTCAGTGTTTTCTTTCAGGTAAATATTTAGGTGTGTACAGCAGGTAAGTATGTTAGCTATAACATGTTTCATAGTAGGAAGCTAATCTGTCTGTCTGTCTGTCTGTCTGCCAGTCGGCTCTATGACTGGCCTTCCATGCACTGCTACCAATAGGAAATTCTCCAGCCCAAAGAACCAGGTCTTCACCACACCCCACAACATCCTGGACTCAAGTGCCCCCCGCGTTAAGAGGGGCAAGGAGCGGGAGACCCCTAAACCAAAGAGGCCTACGGCACTGAAGAAGGTAAAGCCAAACGTGGGGACTAGCTGATTTAGGGCACTTGTTAACCTCAGTCCCAGTACTGGGTACTTTACTAAAGTGTACCAGAATAACAGCCCAGGGAAATAACATGGCTGGGTATTTAAACACAGCAAGTGCTAAAAAAAAGGCACCCACCGTGCATGTGTGCTCTGACCACACCTAAACAGAGTAAGGTCAGAAATAGGGGATAACACCCACCATGCATGTGTGCTCTGACCACACCTAAACAGAGTAAGGTCAGAAATAGGGGATAACACACACTGTGCATGTGTGCTCTGACTGGACCTAAACAGAGTAAGGTCAGAAATAGGGGATAACACCCACCATGCATGTGTGCTCTGACTGCATCTAAATAGAGTAAGGTCTGAAATAGGAGATAAAGACCCACTGTACATGTGTACTTGAGTTAAATTGTATTTATTTTTTTGTGAATATTCTTAAACTCCACTATGTACATTTTATTTCTGGGGGTGTTTTTGTTTGTGCTGTGTATTATGGTTCTGACTTGCTGTTGTAGCAGGTGGGGTCTTGATTAGTGTGACGCACACTCAACATTCATGCCATGCGATAGTGCAGTCTGGCAGAAAACCTGGTGAGGGAGAGTGGGAGACTGCTTGTCTCATGCGTGTGTGTGTGTGTGTTTGTCTGTCTGCTATACTTTTATAAAGAATAAACTTGCAAATCCTGGACTCGTGAGTGCATGATGCTTTGAGGTTCACTAGCGACCATCTCACAGCCACTACACGTGTGCTGACTGCACTCCCAGGTGATCCTGAAAGAGCGGGAGGTGAAGATGGGGAAACACTCGCTGGACCCAGCCTTGGCCACATCAGAGGACTGTGAGGATGCTGAGCTGCCGTTTAGCAACAATACGGGCCAGGATGCAGTGGTCCCAGATGGTGGGTGTGCGAAGAACTGTTAAGAAAGCCAGTTGCCAGAATAAAACTTAAAAACTTAGCAGGAGATATGCCTGCCTTCTCCATCAGACAGTATCACCATTGTTCATCACGCTTGTAGCATACTGGAGAAGGCCTGAAGATGTCATTTGAAGGCTGATATTTCATGAGGGAACTTTACTGTTAAAGTAAAAAACGTCCAGATATGTAGAACATTGTTTCTTTCACAAAAACGTTTCAGTGATTGCATTAATTATGTAGCGGCCTAGTGGCTCAATGGATAGAGGTTCGGTTTGGGATGCAGAAGCCTCCCGGTTCAATTACCCTGCCCAGCCGCCAGGCATGTTCCTGAGCAAGACACTTGGTGCTAGCTCCCCAGGCGCCGTGTGTTGCTGCCCACTGCTCCACCCAGGGTGATGAGTTAAAGAGAATGTAGAGAACAAATTTCATTGTGACATGTATGTGTAACACATATATGTACCCAGTGATAATAAAAGCTGATTATTATTAAATGGTAATGACGTGTTGTTTTGCAGAACACAGTCTGAGCGCGCCCAGTGACACATCCCTGTCTCCAGCCAGTCAGAACTCCCCTTACAGCTTCACACCTGTTTCCCAGGGCTCGCCGGCCAGCTCTGGCATCGGGAGCCCCCTCGCCACTTCAGCCATCACCAAAATCCACAGCCGGAGGTTCAGAGAGTGAGCGCCCCTCCCGCCCTGCACTAATTGAATATTTCATATAAACAGAGCGTGCTAAATCAAAGCACAGTACGTGTCAAGTAAAGAGTACACCAGTTGAGAAAATACAAAAAATAATAAAGTCAGTGTTTTGTGATTTTAATTCTGAACAAATAACAATTCAAATGTTAAGTATTAACCCCATTTAGACAGAATTCACTTTATCTGGCTGGGTATTATCACCTGAAAATCTGTCATTTTAAGCCCTGTCCAAATTCACCATCACAGTTTGTATTTTTACACTAAACATGATGGAAGATGCTATTCTATTTCTGTAAGTTTTACAGATTTTTTTTATCCAATACAAATTGGTTATAAACAGTATGAACACTGCCTGATAAAAATTACTAAATATATCCCAAAATAGAATCAACTCAGTAGGGAGCTTATTGAAATGGTAGATTACCATGCTGTGGTCAGTGTGTACAGTATGTTACGTGTTTTCAGTTAAGGTGCTGTATCATTGTGCTGTTATGGTAACCAAGTTCACTTTTGCATATTTTTGCAGTTTCACATTTTCTTCTTATCTTAAGTTTAAACTGATGCTATGCTGCAGACATTTTTGTGGTCTTCGGGCACTTTTGTTCCATTCTGCCATGGGGATTCCTTTAATTAAGTTCTGGAGAAGTTTGTGAAGTAATTTTAGATGTTAGGCATGGGTACTCTTGTGGTATATTCAGGTTCTTCACTTCACCATACTGGTACATGTGTACTTGTATGCATTTGTAATGTGTTTGTTGTATGCCACATATCCTTCTGTAACCTGTATCTGTGCTCTGCAATGTTCAGGTACTGCAACCAGGTGCTGAACAAGGAGATTGACGAGAGCGTGACGCTGCTCCTGCAGGAGCTGGTGAGGTTCCAGGAGCGCGTCTACCAGAGGGACCCCACCAAGGCCAAGAGCAAGCGGCGGCTGGTGATGGGGCTTCGTGAGGTCACCAAGCACATGAAGCTCCTCAAGATCAAGTGTGTCATCATTTCTCCCAACTGTGAGAAGATCCAGTCCAAAGGTGAAGCTGCCGCAGGCTATGGCCTGTGCCTGTCGCTTAGCATTTTTCATTATTCTACCACCTGCTGTTCATACAATTACTGTATATCTTCATTTTGTGCATTTAACTTACAATGGAAAGAAGAAACCCAGTAACCTTTTGATGTGCAGGTGGCCTGGATGAAGCATTGTACAACGTCATCGCCATGGCAAGGGAGCAGAGCATCCCGTTCGTGTTTGCTCTGGGCCGGAAAGCCCTTGGACGTTGCGTCAATAAGCTGGTGCCCGTCAGTGTCGTAGGCATCTTCAACTTCTCTGGAGCCGAGGTACACGGATGCCCGTTACCACCCAGTAACGACCAGATGAGATGAGTTGTGGTCTTAAAATCTAAACTGTGCATGCAGTGTTCCCATTTGAAGGCTGGTGGTGTTTGCTACCTCATGGGTATTTATTAGCTCAGAGTCATACTGGGTACTTGTTTTGAAAAGTAGTTGGTTTGCTATGCTTATCATTTCTGCCTGCTGATGAGCCACAAGCCAGAGTGCACATGTTGTAGCAGACGTTGGAAAGTCAAGCCAATGGCTCACATGTATCAGTTAGTGTTTTTATATATTCAAAAGCTGCATTTCTTTTAACCATCTGTTATGTTATATTACACTATTTTTGAGACATGGAAACAGCTGTATTAGTTTTTTTTTTTTTTTTTTTTTTTTTTTTTAATATATTTTAAAAATTGGATTTTTTTATGAAAAAAAAAAAAAGTCAAAAAAAACAAAAAGAAAGGAATAGGGGCGTGTGGG
>JABJVR010000016.1:6533265-6553115 GCA_025773905.1 Chitala chitala | reverse complement strand
TGCATTTTGTAATTAACATGTTTCCCAAATTTAAGGAATCTTCGGTCTTCGGCATAATTGTCGCCGGACCCCTCCGCTGGCCTCCACATTCCTACCCCCCCCCCCCCCCCCCCCAGGTAACACAGGCTGCTGTGGAGAAGGTGGAGAAAGAGTGGGCCCAGCGGCTCCAGCAGGTCACCAGAGACTGCAGTGGTGAGAAGAGTGAGCGAGTGACCCAGACGGAGGGGGTCGAGCCACCTGTCAGTCATGCGGAGCTGGATACCCAGCTGGCTGCTCAGAAGCTGGTTCTGCTGCAGGAGGCGGAGCAAGCACAGGCCAGGGCAGTGAAGGAAGCAGAAGAGAGAATGCAGAGAGAGTTTCACAACAAGCACCTGGCGGTTGTTACCCAGCAGGTACCATAGTCAGCATTCATCCTACACAGTACTGGTGGACTGTCTCTTACAGTTCTCTGAGCTATCAACACAGCACTACAGGGGCCTAATACATGATGTAGTAACACACACATTCTCTGAGCAGAAACATATTTTACTTGACCAGACAAGAGCTACAGCAGTTTGTCTGACCCTTGTATAGAACCCTGAATTTCATCGGTTTATTTCACAATAGTAGAATCTGGTGAAAGTATAAATTTAGAAGTGATGTCACTGGCTAAAGTAGTCTAGTGCCAAAGAAAGAGCATGCGTCTCTGCTGCTGCCCTTTACTGATGGGCATGGGGGCGGTGGGGGTGCTGTTTACAGGTGGAGAGTGCTCTGTCCGAGGCACGTAAACGTTGGCTGCAGGAGATGCCATCCCTACCAGAGTACAAGGCCGAGCTCCAGGCCCTCAGGGAGGAGTGGGAGAAGCAGCGGGAGCAGGATGTGGCTCAGCAGGTATCCTGCATGCGCAGACAGCAGGCGGGTGAGCCCAGCTCAGAAGCCTCAGAGCTGGCCAAACACAGCTGCTGGGTGTCTGCAGGCTCACAGTATCCACACCTTCAGAATGATGCTCAGCTGTGCGATGCAGACCTCCTCGACATAAATGTGATCTCTGACTGTGTGTGCGTGTCTATGTGCAAGTGCATGTTCCCTTATGTTTTCTCTTTCCTCTCTCTCTCCAAGTTGAACCCCTGGCCCATTGAGGCTGCCTTATTGCTTGGATGTCTTCCACCTGCTTACACACGTTAGGAAAGGGAGGGCGTCGTTATGACCAACTTTCTTTTCTGGGGCCGTGCCAGGTCTCTTCAGCATTGAGTGGAGTGGAGGAGCAGGGCCGCAGGGAGCGTGCAGAGCTGCAGGAGGAGGTACGGCTGCTGCGCAGACAGCTGGAGCAGGACAAGGAGGAGCAGGTGGCACATTCCAAGGCTGAACTGGCCCAAGCACGGGCAGCCTGGAACAGAGACAAGCAGGAAGAGATCGCCCATGTTCAGGCACTCAATGAGCAGGATTACCGCTCCCTCCTAGAGGAGCAACGCACCAGGCTGGAGGAGGCACTGTCGCTGGCCAAGGTGGAGGCTGTCCGCAACAAAGAGGCTGACTTTCAGCATCTCCTCCGGGAGCGGGAGGAGGAGTGGAAGGCCCTGTCTGAGAGCCAGAGCCATGCTGAGAGAGAGAAGTACCAAGAGGAAGCCCTAGCCGATGTGCAGGCCGCCCTCGAAGAGATTGGTAACCTCCTCGCACACGACTCCACTTGGCTATCGCTCAGGGAAAAGGATATTCCCAGCTACGCGTGGGGTTCTATCTCCAAGGGAGCAGGAAAGCTGAAGGCCTGTGTGCAGACAGGGTGCAGGGCCCTGCTCCACCAAGCAGCAGATCAGGCAGAGCTGCACTGGAAAGAGGTGCGGCCTGGCTCTTTGTCAGCCTGTTCTCTGTTCACACATCTGGGGAAACGTGCCATGACTATGGAGCTATTTCCTGTCTCCATAGGTCAGCGGAGGCAGACTGGACCGAATGCTGAAGGAAACCCAGGACCACCGTGAGCCAGAACTGAATCAGATTCAAGGTGGGGGGTTTACACTACACGCACACACACTCGGTCTGCTGTCACATAGTTTGCTGTGTGCTATGGGGTTTGGCAAGCACCTTGCTGCAAAGAATTGTTTTGGAGATTACAACCAGTGAATTAATTGAATGAAGCTGAACAGCTAATTACTTTTTTATTTCTTCAGGAAATGACTGTCTTCAGATGAATTATCTTTAGCCAGCACTGCATGACATTTCCTTATGTTAAAGCTTTGTTTTTCCGTTTTCTTGCTTTAACAGCTGTCCTGCCTGGTGTTCTGGTGCCCCCCAGGGTTTCTGTGTGTCCTCTTACTACAATGCCCCAATCTGGCTCATGCTCTGAGGCTTGGTGTCTGGCTTCCTTACCTGTGCCCTTACTGACCCCCCCTTTTTTCCATTGTGGTCTGTGTGCTGTAGCTGAAGGCTAACTGGGATGTTTTTGTGCATAGCCTCCACATCACAGGACAGGGGACAGCCGTGTGGAGAAAGTTGCACAGAGCGGGTGCGAAAGCTGCAGCAGCAGTGTCGAGACCTGCACAGACACCTGGAGAAGGCGTGCAGACAGCTGCAGCACACAGTGCACGAGAACAAGGCTGCTGTGCAGCGCCTCAAAGGTGACCTGCTTGTACCTGTCACCTGTGGACAGGAGGCTGTCCTGCTTTATTGCACACTTTCTTCTTCAATGTCCCACTTTGTCTTGCAGAAGAGCATGAGGAAGCTATGCAGAAAGAGAGGAAAGAGACCCAGAAGAAGCTGGAGGAGATGAGGAAGTCCCTCAGCACCAGTTCTCCGCTGTATGTGCCATATGTGCTACCATGTTCTTTTGCTTAATCACTTTGAGTGTTACCTTATGTTGGTGCCTTTCCTGTTTGCTTGCTTCTAAAGTCAGTAGTGAGCTCTTGTGTGCTAAGAACACCTTTTTGGTAGGCATCAGAACAACAACGGCCAAGATGCACAGCTGTCCCTTCAGATAGGCCTTGAGGAAATGAGGCAGCAGTATATGAAAGCCGTTGAAAAAATCAGAGGTCAGTGGAATGTAATTGTTAACAGTCTTTGATTACAGATGGGCCTTTGCAGGATGGATTCTCTGTAACCCTAACATAAAGCCAATGTGCAGTCAGAGCCACAGCATTACTGCACTCCCATAACAGAATGTATCTGCACTCACACTCATGTGAGTGGGGTTTCAAAGCTCTGGGCAACCTGGGAGTTGATGGGGCAAAACAAATTCAAAACCAAAAGTTATTTTGTTTTAGCAATCTAAGTAAATGGTCCATGTCAATATAATTTGAAAACTGAATGACCAATTACGATGAGTTTGCAATCATGCTGAATTTGCATGCGTGCTTGCAAACAGTTTTGCACATGGTGAAGCATGGACACTTAAACAGTAGTTTAGACTAGGCTGCTAGTGTCATCTGATCAGTCTCATTCATGTAGAATACATTTTACCTACTTTTTCAGAACTTTTTCATTGGTTTTATCAACAGATAATTGAAAGATGCACTGTCTAATGTTTTGCAATTGGTGACATGAACAACACGTGTGCAACAGGCTTCCATATACATGGGTCCAAAAATTGGTTATCAGAGCAAACCTAAGGGTGTCTGACCCTTAGACTCAGCCACCATTGGCATTGGTCCACAAGTACAACGGATCAGTAATTTGGGAACTGTTCATGAATGACTAACATGCGTGGTGCTAAAAGGTGTGGTGTATTGTAACGCTTGTGAGAAGCTCAAAACAGTGCATGGAAACTCTTCTTTGAACGTTCCTGAAATTTTGTATCCCTAATTGTGAATACAGTTACTGAGCAGAGTAAAACCCAGTTTGTGTTTGGTTCTGCTGAGTAGGAGACATGCTGCGCTACATTCAGGAAAGCAAGGAGAGGGCGGCGGAGATGATCCGAACAGAGGTGCTGAGAGAGCGGCAGGACACAGCTAGGAGGATGCGTGGCTACTACCTCGCATGTTTGCAGGAGCTGCTAGAGGACAGCGGCAAAGCACAAGGGTGAGATCAGATCGCCAGCCCGATATTACCCAGGACTCTGTGTGCATGCGTGTGCTGGGATTCTTTATTATCTATTGTTATATCCACTGATTCCACAGTGGTAGGTTTGCACTGTAACTGTACACTTTACACTTTGTCTCACACTACTGTTTATTCTTCTGGGGACGTAACTGTACAGCGCAGAGAAAAAAATCCTGAATGCTGCGAGCAAGCTAGCTGCCATGGCCAAAGTCCTGGAGACTCCTGTGCCAAGGAAGCACAACGGAAGGGCTCGCACTGCCCTCAGTGAGTGTATTTTCATCCGTCTTTTGATGTTGTCCTTTCCTTTGTATACTGTATATGTGGTGCGGCATGCTTAATTCCAGTAAAAATTCTCCTTTCGAAAGCGAGCACACTGAAACTGGGTACTCGTGCAGGAGAGAAGCATGTCAAGTGTTCACTGACATGCACAGAACAAAGCCCACCTGCCAGAGACATGGCCTCTCTGAGGAGCGGGCCTCCCGAAGAGCTCCGTCCACTTCTGCCATTGACTAACAGCCATAGCAGGCCTGCAGCTGAGCATGCTGGGAGTGAACCCAGCAAGCACGGCTCTCAGCCGGCCGGGACTAAACTACCTCGGGACTCGGTGCCATCCGTAAAAAGGAAAACATTTGACGATGCATGTTCCAAGACCCCACCCAATCCTGTGTGCTACCTCTCGCACACGCTTGTGGAACAACTGGAATACCTCCCCTCTGCGGGTGGGCCAGGAAATGAGGCCCAAGCTCACGTCACGCTGCGGAGTCAAAGCGGGAGAATGTGCTCGGGAAGACGTGACAGCAGCCACACAAGGAACGTCACTGCAGCCAAGGTTGCAGAGAATCCCTCCCTCACACAGGAGGCTCCGGTCAGGGATGGGCACCAGAGGGACTGGAGCCTGGCCACAGCTGGGCGGCACTTGGACAGCCATCATCCTGTGCCTTGCTGCCCTGACAGGAGAGTGGATCTCGTAGGTGCCACGCCATCGCACCGTCCTGCTTTTATTTTCAATTCAGAACCTGAAAAAGCCAATGGCAGTGCATCGCATTTAGAGTGCTGGACTACCTACCAGGATATCCCAGAAGCAATGGCCAGGCCCAAAGTTAAGCCCTCTTCTGCTTGTAGTGTGGGGGAAACCAAGGCCCGTGAGCCAACCCTTGGCTCAGAGGCAGAGAGCGTGCGGAGGCTGTGCTCCAAGAGTTTATTCCCTGACGTGAAGGCTTGTCAGCAAGACAGTGGGTTTGACAGTCCACTGTCGCTCCTTCAGAAGTAAATTGGAGTAGGACCTATGCCAACAGTGTATCTGTGTTGCGTGGGTTTGCGTGTTGCGTGGGTTTGCGTGTTGCGTGCAGTCACCACATTATTTACAGTAACTTATTTTGCTCCTAGCTGTTAAATGTACAGTGTTGTTGTTGTTGTTTGTGTTTTTTTTTTTTTTTTTCCCCCCCACAAACCTTATTAAAATTTTTTCGCTTAAAATATCTTATCTTTATTCCTTGCTGTGTCTCCTGCTCATGCTTCATTTTCATCAGTCCTTGGAAAAAGTTTTTTTTTTTTTTTGTATTGGTGTAAAACTGCTGCCATGCACAGAAACTGGTCGTTTTCAGCCAGTTCTTTTTTCCTCCTTGCTTTCTTTCCCAGCAGAACTCTAGGGTGGGTTCTCACGTGCTTTTGACAAGGTCGTTGTTATGTGACCAAGAACACGAACAACGTTGTACATTATTTGCTTCTCCTGGTGACGTAATGGCAATCTCTCTCCTGGGTGTGGAGGATGTGTGCTTTTCGTTGCTGTTTATTGTATGTGACGGCAGTTTAGCAGGCATGCTGTGGGCCTTGCCTGGGATTTGCAGCCTGTTCCAAGGTTTGGGGATCCTTGAGGAAACTGCTCCACTTCTGAGAGATGTGCTGAAAGTGTTGTTTCCCATTGCGGTCATTGCTGCCTGAGTTCATAGTTAGGCTCGCTCTCACGCGTGTTGGGCTGGATGCGTTCTGATGGTCAGGCTCTGTTTGTGCTGTGGCTGGCCCCAGCTGGGGCTGGACACCGCTCATTACAGAGGATTCACATTCTCCTGTCATTTCTGGCATCCCGACAAAGCGAGAGAAGCTGGGGAGTGGTCCTCCGTAACGTGGATCGTGTGCATGATGCTAACATCGTGTTTTAGTACCAAGACTCAATATGACACGTAGTGTTTTTCATATTTATTTACATGTTCAACAGCTTTTAGTTTTCTCCCTTGATTATTTGAGAGGAGATGGATGACTAATCAGAATGGACTAGTTTGGGGATTGCTTTACTTCAGTGTGCCTGCAGCCCTGCGAGATGACATGTTTATGTAATGCGTACTTTTGAGAATTGATTGATTTTTACATTCCTCATGAACAATATTCGTAGTTTGTGTTTGAAGGTAAACAGCTGGGTATCTTCACCAATTCGGTCGTTTCTGAGAGTCGGACCAGCATGCCAAAATGGTGGAGCTTGAAATGAGGATTCTCATCAAATTCCTTTTTGGCAGCTGTCAATGAGCTGGTTGTTGGTCATTGTTCAGGGAGTGAGTCATTAGTAAAGGGCTTTTATTGATGCTTTGGGCAGAGTCTTGTGTTCCTCAGGGACACATTTGGAACACACCACCTAACATGATTCAGTATTCCTCTAATCCTTAAACACAAGATGTTAGGAGACCTAGGCTGAAATACACAAAAGGCTCAATTTTGAAAGCCTTGCCTGCCCTTTAACTGTGTATGTGGTGGTCGATCTCCATGTTCAGGTCTGGGGACCCGTGCAGGTAAACTTTTCCTGTCAGCCTTGCGCTGTTAAAGACATTTTCAAAACCATTGTTGCAAAAGGTTAACAATAACCTCAAGTCTATTTTTGAGTAAATGGATGCCCATTAATGCCATCATCAAGAATGATGCCCATTAAAGCCATTGTCTTTAATTGTGCTCCAAATGGTGAGAAATGAAATGTGTGATGAGCCTAGTGCAAATGTATGAATAGACCAGAGGTGTGAAGTCAGGATTCTGGCTTTGTGTGTTGCCTGTGCCTGCATAGTTTTGAATGCACACTAATAGGCAGAACACACAGCATTTAACCCTCTGATTGACACCAGAGGATTTGACTGTACAGCTGAGGCATGAGCTCTTTTCTCTAAGCTTGAAGTCATGACATATACATTTGCCTCACCCATTGCAACCATATTAATGATTTGTAGTAATGACTTGTTGGATGATGTAATTATGGACACTTGAACATACTATATGTGTAATTCTACCATATAGTGTAAAATTGTCCTTAGTCCTTTTCCAAAAGCTCCTGTCCGGTGTACCTGTCCAGTTTAGGGAGGACCTCTGTACGGGAGTAAAAAGGATAAGGTCATGCAATGGAATACATCCATCTTTGTAAGGTGAGTTAGGTCTTGTACTTTAAAGAATGGAGATGAATGCACAACTTTCTGCGGGCCTAGGCAGGCAGGCCCATCTGTGTTTTCACAGAGGGATCATGAAAGGGAGATTGATGTTCTCAGCTGAAGTGGGCTCCAGTGAAATAACAGAAGCCTGTAGCTGAGAACAGAAGATTATCCATGTAGACCCTCGACTCGGGGGGGTGGCTGAAGCAGCCATTGCATCAACAGTTGCTTATTTGCTGAGATCATGGGACCAGTTACGTTGTCTAGTTTCACCACACAAGCACCCCTCTGACTCGGGTCCTCCTTATACAGAGATCTGTCCATCTGAGCCTGACTTGGAGAGGTTTGCGAGAGCTGGCGCCATGCAGATGAGAAGAGAGCCAGCTGTCCCCACTGGCAGACATTTCTGTTCATAAAGTGAACTACAAACACCCCCTGTTTGAAAACCTGACGTTCTGACGTTTTCATAGCCAAAGAGCTATAAACAGCTTTTATCCCTTGACAATAAAATTTTACTGTCTTTTTGTCATCACTGTTTTGGTCTTGCTTGTACTGCCATCAGACGAGGTATGGTACATTTGGCAAACAGGTCGTGTTGACCTGTTCTGCCAGAGGTGCCCTCTGTGTGTTCCTCACCCCACGGTCTCCTTTACTGTGGTTACCCTCAAGTGCCCCTCTGAGTAGTGGTCAGCCAGAGATGCAAGTAATTTAATTTGTCAGAACCCAAACCTGATTCAGCCAGGAAAGTTGTGTCTTGTAAGTACAATGCTGTGAAACATGTCCTTGGCTCGTCATACGTTAATGAAAGCTGTAACGTTTTCTGGAGGCTGCTAATGCTTGCCATGTTACTGAAATGTGAGTAGCCCTAGTGCTTCAATAACAAGTGTGAATATGTGTGGAAGTGTTGCCCAGTTCCAGCTAGGGGCATGGGTGCGTGTGTGGAGTGTGCCATTAGTGGACAGACTTGGGTTTCACTGCTGACAGAATAGGTGTACAGAATGATGGGATGCCTGCTAAACATTCCAGGCTGAACTGACCATTACAGACCCTGGCTTCAGCCTATTGAGCCCCAGGAAATCCCCCCCCCCCAAGTGGCAGACCCTTGAGTTCAGACTTCCTCCTACTTCCCACCAGAAACATGCTTTTCTGGCTTATGGACAGAAAATCCAGAGAAGCAGAACTCATTTGTTTAGTGCACACTAAAGCTCAGATGTTTGTTTGTTTACTTTTATAGCTGTTCACGAGGCCTTTCAGAGCTGACCTCCTCTACCGCAGAATTCTGTGCATTTGCCGTTTATCATTACAGCTGTCATTACTGCTTTCCGTGGGCTCTCTGTTCAGCCAGAGCTGCGGAGAACAATGATCCGACATGGGGCGTATAAACGAGAACGAGCCAGACAGAACCGCTCGTGTCGGGCTCTTTCGTGCCGAGACGTGGGGGCGGGAGAGCTCTTGGACCCTGCACAAACGGCGTGCGCCAGAGTGGGCGGCAGGAAAAATGGACATATTTCTTAACGATCGGTCCCTGGAAATGCGCTTGTCTCCACTCCGCCGTCTAATTCTCATCAGCGAGCTCACCCACCTCCAGGAAGATGAGGCTCTTGGGCTGATGTGTTATGCTTTGTTTTCTTTACTATGACATGTGGCAACGCAGCCATGGCAGCCAAACTCCATAGGGTTACCCATGTGTTTCTCCATGTGTTTATGGCTGTTTTAATGGTGCTCTGTGACAGCAGTTGTACTTACTGTGTCCACATAGTGCTGTTAGCATAACATTGCATGCATTGTCTATTTGCTTTGCTTTGTGCCCAGGGTCTTGCGCTAAGGTCCACGTGCAGCGTCCAATATATGCATTCCTAAGACAAAAAATAAATAAAATTCAACGTGACATGGATTTTTTTTCTAAATGTTAATGCACAAATCAAATGCTCCAAGCTCACTTTTCTTTGCTAAAAAAATACTTGAGTTACCATGAGTCTGAGACTGCAGGGTTACCATCGCTGTTTTACTGGTTTAATTTACTTTCATTAACAGCCTCTACTAAGCTCAAGGGTTGAGCAATGAAACTTCTGGCCAGAACTTAGCAGCACAGGCGGGAGACCTGCAAGTGCTCGCTCAGCATCTGCTGGTACTGTAGGGCTGAAAAGCTGGGCTTTTCACTCCATTGGCCATGCCCATTTCACCATCTATACAATATCAAGCCCCACCTTCTCGAACCAGTCAGCAGTAAAAAAAGAAAAGAGGGGTGTCACTTTTTACTTAGCGGGGAAATCCTCTGTAAATGTAAGGTAACGCTGCAGTGTGTGGTAAGGGGGGGGGAAAAATTCTTGCACCATTTTTTCCCAGAGGAAGCCAGGTAGCAATGGTCGTAGTTGTAAATGGCAATGGTTAAGATTTATAGTACAGATTTTATTTCCGAGGTGTTATTTTGGTCATGTTCTATACTGATTTAATATTTCAACAATGGACAATCAACACATCTTTGATAACGGCACATTACTAACACAACTGTTATTATAAATGATTTATTCCATTTGAAATGCTATTGTAACTGCAATACAGTGCAGTGTGCTTTAATTCCAAACACGCCTGCAACAACTACAGCCTTCATGTCCACAGTCCAAGTCAGACTTGATATGTCTCTTGTCTGTACTGGAGCTTCACACCCTTTAATAGGTGGCTCCATTATCAGAAGATCACCCAAATGCTGTGGTCTTCCAGCAGTTTCAGTTTGTATTCATACAGCTGCTGAATTATTGTCTCTTGGGGGGACATTTGGCTTCCTATGCATTAACACTGGTAAAGTCTTGCTGCCAAAAGAAGACAAAAAAGGCAAATTTATTACAGCCAAAAGCAAGAAAGAGTGTGGGAATGTCAGTGTAAGACCAGCCTCGTGGCCATGGACTTGGCAATGAATCTGGCTGCAGGTAAACAGGGATGCAAAAATTTCTGTATCTCATACCTGAACCTCTGCTTTGAGTGCTGTAAATAGGTCACTTTGATCTGTTCTGAATTTTAAACCCCCACGTGGCTTCAAAATGCAGTCTCTGCCATTATAAATGAATCCAACTAAAAGAGCCGTGTTGATGGTAGTGTTCAGCATTTGTTTATGCCATCCACCCCCCCCCCCCCCCCACCAAGAGATGATGTGACAAGGTTGAAGGAATATACATGCTTGTTATGGAAGACCCAATATACAAAAAACATGATTGGCTCTCCAAGGGACATTAAAAGAAGTTCTCTACCAAGACGTGACAGGAAGTGTATCTGTGTACCTGTAGCCAGTCGTGGTTACACTGTCAGTCTTTGTGTTTGTGCAGAACCACTTACCGTCACAACTCACCCCGTTTTCCAGGTTTGGCTAACGTCTTAAACTTTTATGATGTAGTTCCTTTGAAAAAAGGAATAATGTGATGTTCAGTAGTCCACAGCCATTAAACTGATAATTACATAAAGATAATTTCACGTGTGTGTTATGAGACGTCTACATTCCCATCATGTGGTTTTCCGTTGTTAAGAGTAGTATTTTTATTAAACTGGGAAGTTTAATAAAGACTCATCACACTCTTCAGAACTGTAGTATAATGGTAATAAATCATTTACTTAACAGAGAACTTTCACATCTGAGTAAATTTACCCTCATAATCAAAAATCTTGATGGATCGCAGTCTTCACCTTTCACCTGTGATATATTCCTTAAAAGGGAGGGAACTGTGGGTGAATTCCTCAACACAAAATGAGTGTTCTGGCCTCTTAGTGATAGTGTGCACTAAGAAGCAAGGAAGGACTTGTCTCACTTGCTGACAATCAGTGTGAGCAGGACCTGGGTGTGTGAGAGCCCAGCGCTTGTCTGCTTCACAGTGTTCTGTTGTTTTCCTCTCCTGCACCATCTCTGCAGGGGACTGCGCTGTGACTATTTTGGTGAGATTAACTGAATGTCTAACAGCATGAGGACCCTGGAGTACGATTTCACAAGAGCGAAACGGGGACTCTGAGTCAATGCCTTTTACGCGATTAAGCACAGCGTGTGGGCAAGTCGCTTTGGCAGGCTATCACACTAGCACTATGCTTTTTCTCTCTGTGTATAAGTTTACGGCTGTTCTAGGGACCATATTTCTTTCACATTTATATGACATGGTAAATTACAATGCCTGGTCAATTAAGTCGTTTGTACAAGTTGTGTTCAAACACTTCAAAATTATGAACCAGTAACTTCACAGTTTGTTCCATGGCGCTCTGACAGGCTCGAGCCATCCATCATCAAACTGTTTATTTTACATTTATTCATGTAACAGACACTTTTATCCAAATCAGTTTACAACATTTCACATACATGTTACAATTAGCTAGCACTGAGTGTCTTGCTCAGGAACACACCTGGTGGCTGGGCTGGGATTTAAACCAGGAGGTGGCATACTGGCAAGTGGCATGGTGGTTAGCGCTGTCGCCTTGCACCTCCAGGCCTGGGGTTTGATTCCTGCCTTGGGTCTGTGGGCATGGAGTTAAAAAAAAAATAACTTGCATAAATATCGTGGGAATAAAGTAAAAAATTCACAAGTCTCTGATGAAATGAAAAAGCAGTTATATAGGTGATAGGTTTTACATTACAGCATACTGTTTCACCATATGCTAAGAGGTTCTAATGCTCCAGTTAGACAGAACACACGGCCCACAGTGTTGAGAAATGGAAAAAAAAAAAAAATGACACGCAAAAGCGAAGAGATGGGTGTTGAAAGATTACGACCTTTTTGGTCAAAATCTGTTTACGTATTTAGGTTTGTCGATGTCACATTCTATGTTAAATTGATTAAAGGCAAATTTAAAACACGATTTCTACATTATAGTTATTTCATGTTTTCTCACAGCCGGTTTCAACATGTAAGGCTAAGAAAGTGCGTTTAAGGAAGAAAACCTGTCATTAACATAATTACTGTCAGGTTCCCCCCCCCCCAAGTATTAACAAAACCCGAAAATAGCAAACCAAATATAATGACCTAAATTCTGCAAAACTATTTATAACGTAGTGGAATCTGTAAACGTAATCAAACACATCTAATGCTTTTGCATACGACAGTTTCGAAAAATTCCAGTTAATCTGCTTCAGCAAATAAAGTGAAGAATTCTTAGTCCGCCTATCGCGAGAATAAGCGAAAAAGTTTGGAGAGGTAGGGGCTCGGGAGAAAGAGGGATGGAGAGGGGGTGGGATGGAGAGGGCGGGAGAACGAGAGAAAAGCAAGGTAGGGACTCATCTTGTCACTCCCTGCAGAATGTCTCAACTTTGAATGTTCTCAAAACTGCGAAAACGTCTATCACTTTGAAACATTGCTTGACAAGGTAATAAATATGGTGAATTGAACAAAATGCTTTTCTTCTGCGTCATTTTGACTCGCATTTGAGTTTGTCTCCTTGTTACAATTGTTTGAGTACTGTAACAGCTGTTAATTGTTGCGTGCTTTTCGTGGGCTTTTTCTACAATTTGAGAAGACGGTACAGTCATGCAAATTTCTTTGCGCTAAGATATTTGTTTCCAAAACAATCAGGTTGTCTGACATGTTTCTGTGATTGCTGTAAAATGCAGATAAACGTAATATTGAAACTATCCTGCTGTAAAGGATCGGCTAACTTGTGCTGAGAACAGCAAGTCAATTTGAAAGAGCTGTCCGTGTCAGTATTATCACCGCATTGGGGTGCATTTGGAAATGCGAGTATGAAAGTTTGGAGCATCCCCTGAATGTATGGTAAATATGTGTCTCGCAGTTCTGATCTGAAGCCGGGAGCTGGAGTCAAAAAAGGAGCTGCAAACTGAAGCACTTGCTACTTGTAGCAGCCGCTGGAGTGGATTATCTTTGCAGAGGCAGGCTGGGCAGGATGCGGCAGGGACGGCTGTTGAAGCTCGCCCTGGGACTGGCAGCTGCGTTATCGCTGTGTGTCACAGCTGCGGAGCGCGGCGCAGGAGACGCGCAGGCTGACACACAGGGCGAGCGGCGTGTGAGCAGAGCCAAGAGGAGAGGCGGGGCTCCAGACGTGCTCAAGGGGTAACCTTCTGCTAATTATAGTCCTGTACATGATTTTACTTTAACACGTATAACCAAAGCGCACGGTGTCCCTTATCGCTGCGCACTAAACTTAAAGCATTGCGCATATTTGGAAGTTGATAATTTCGTTCAGCATCACTCTGTGCGTGTATTTGGAGTTGGCGGTGCGCCTGTATTTTTTTCCTTGAATAAGGTTATAATTATTTTATGTTATCCGTGATTTCTAGTGGAGATTTTTTTAATGAACTCGCGTAAACTGTTCGCCGTTATTTTTCATTATAAAGCTCGCAAATGTGCGTGCAGATAGTTAAACTTGCAGTGAAGGTTAGAAACATGTCCCTTACTTGCAAGTAGTGTAGAACCCAGAGTGATTGTAAGCTTACATATAGTTTCACATAAATGGTGCTTATGACATAAAGTACTACGAAAACCTTTTAGGTTGTGTTATTACCAAAAGATTGTGTATTCGTCAATAAAAGAGGCATTTATGGTGGAACAATTATTATTCTGTTATTCATTAAATTTGAATGCTGGTGGACTTGTAGGCATGCGGACATATAAATAGTCGAGAGACAATTTTCATGGCACGATTTCTAAATTACTGAACGAAATAACGCTCCTCTTTTACAGAAAATCATTTTTTTATTCACAACAGTCCTTTAACGTGTATTTTCCAATGATAGATAAATATTAGTTTTAACGGACCTCTTCAGTTGTATTCTGATAGTATGTAGTCATACGATCATTCTGAATGGAATCAAATATTAAGAATTGTGGGTTGTAAACAAAACGTTTCCATAACAATTAATGCTATAGCATACAAAAAATGTGACCTCTGTTACCAAAAATTCCAAGCATGTCTTTTTTGGATGCATTAAAATAAAACCAGTTATAACAGTTTTGTAATGTTATATATAAAATTGTTTTGTTGTAAGAGTAATTAAATATTTATATTTAAATTTGGCATTTTTAATAAAATGTAATTTTTTTAAGTTAAACTAGTGCCTAGCAATGCCACTAGGTGGTATTGTTTTCATGTGAAGGATGTTCCAAGGAACAGTTGGTACATCACGTGCTGATGCACTGAATCAGATATACATACATTTGTGTCAGTTTCTAAACAGGACAGGTTCTAAGAACTGTGTTGTTCCTAGAAGCCAACGTCTTTCTCTGAGTGGTGGGCACAGAATCATCGTTTTTTTTTTCTTTCTGATTATTCATGAAATGAGAATTATCTCCAAATTAGGGTTATTAATCACAGCATATTCCTGCAGTGACTTTAAGCACACGTTAATTTCCCATTTCTTCAATTCTCAGACCCAACGTTTGTGGATCACGTTTCAATGCATACTGTTGTCCTGGCTGGAAAACCTTGTCAGGAGGGAACCAGTGTATAGTCCGTAAGTATAAACTCACCCCACCCCTTCTGCGCCACAACTAAGAGTCGGTGAGGGGGGATGGGAGATTAGTTGGGTGGGGTGTTTATACTCCCGCAACATCCCTCTGCCACTACGTTCCTCGTTGTCAAGGTCAAACATTATATTTGGCCATAGGAGAATTTCCCTGGAGCCAAGGCATAAACGTGCTTGTATTCAATGCTGGCCTGCTAATGACTGAGAATAAAAATGCAGGGCGGATATGTTTTGATTCTGAAAACAATATTTGTCCCGGCACACCCACAGTGTTGCATGGACAGCAACACAATGTTGTGTGAATGCAAAAAAAGGAACGTGGTGATTTCAGAAAGTGATTTCAGAGTTGTTTAGAAGTGTGAAAGTGTGGGCGGTGGCAGGCAGTCTGAGCGCCGGTCTGTTCGAAGCTTTTAACTGCACCTCCTGGTGCGGAGCTCTTCTGAGTAGCAGGAGTCTCAGTGTGCATCGCTTTCCACGCACATCTCATTTCTCTTGTGCGAACCCAGAAGAGCGCTGGCTTCCCCACATGTGCCGTATCTGAGGAAGGCTGTTGATCACCGTGTCGCTTGGTGATTGCAGTCTGGCGGGCTGCCCTCCGTTTAGCAAGCTTTGCTAATGGCGCTTTGTTTAATGACTGACTGCCTTGGAGGCAAGACTGGGGCTGCCATTCCGTTACACTGATCCTGTCTGGCGATCGTGCCAACTCGATGCACTTATTAACCAGCAGCCTGTCACATGACCCTTTGCCATGGTTACAGGTCCCATACACCTCAATCTAATCTAATGACAGATTAGGCTGCAATTTACCATACATTCTTGTACTGTTGTATTCCCATTAAATTACTTCACTCTGTGTGAGGATTGGTTATAGGAACTGCACACTCATTATATTATGTTGATGAATTAAACTGTGAACTGCTGCACGTCCTGTCTGTGTGGATTGTGGACTTCTTTGACCTGTGTGGTACAGCTGTCTCTGTTTCTAAAGGATTGTGTAGGTTGCACCACACAGCCCTCTGTTCAGATCTGGCAGTTCTGCTCTGTTTTACTTCACCCTAGCGATTTGCAGAAGCTCGTGTGGGGACGGATTCTGCTCCAGGCCCAACATGTGCACGTGCCCCAGTGGTCAGATTGCTCCCTCCTGCGGCTCAAAGTCAGGTGGGTGTGCTGTAAAGCGGAGAGCTTCTCCTGCGTCGCTCTGCTATTCTGCTTGGTTTGCCTGTCTAACCCCTGCAGCAAAATCTCTTTTTTGGAATAAATTGAATAAGATTGTTGTCTCCGTTCTCTCTCCTTTGTATTAAGAAGCTCACAATTTCTTAAGGTTGAAACTTTACCTCTCGTAAGAAAAAGTACAGCATTAACAGGAAACGTGAAACCTAAACATGTTAAGTTGTGAAGCATGTTTATTTGGAGCAGAGAGAAATTTTTCAGATATGTTTCCTTTCTTAACAATTGACAATGAGTGGCCCTGCATTTCACTGGGATGTGATTTAGCTTTTGGCAGGACCTGACCTAATTTGAATCAGTCTGTGGTTACACGTTCTGCCCTTCGATGACAGATGATGTCATTTCCTGTCCCTTGCCTAATCTCATCTGTTTTTTTTAGGTCCTGCAAAGCAGAGCCAGTGGTACTGCTCTGCAACCAAAATTGAACTTTGTTAAAACATGCATGACAACTTTCCTCCTTCGTGTCAGAATGGATTGTATTGTTTCTAAATATACAAAAGACATATAAATATTGTTACTTCCATGCAGATTAAACATGTTGTTTATGTTTTTCGTGGTTTGTGAATCATTTCACTTGAGGGCACAGTAGTAACATTATAGTCCACAATGTCACTGGTGGTACTTATTCATAAATGAATGTTATTCTTCAGGCTCCATGGCTTCTACAGTACATTATGCTGCATGTTTACAGGATCTTTGTGGATCACAGTGCTGTTTTATCAGGAGCTCTGTGCTTTTGTCTTGCTGACTGTCATGCTCCACCTCTGATTCTTGCTGCACAGTTCAGCACTGCAACGTCCGCTGCATGAACGGCGGTACCTGTATGGAGGACCACTGTCTCTGCCAGAAGGGTTACAGCGGCGCACACTGTGGGCAACGTAAGGCCTGTTCCTGCATACTGCTGTCATGGTGCTCCAGTGTCATCATGGCAACAAAGGCTGGGCCTGGTGCACCAGTAACCAGAGATAACTAAGTGGACTGGTACAGTGTTGATGGCAGTTATTTTAAATGGTTTGGAAGGCGGTGGGGTTTGTTTCAGATGGCTTCATTTAATTTTATAATGTCATTCTTCTTTTCTACTAGCGATGTGTGAGAACGGATGTCTGAATGGTGGACGCTGCGTGGCCCCGAATCGCTGCGCGTGCACCTATGGCTTCACAGGGACACAGTGTGAGAGAGGTAAGCTGCCTAAGCACTCTGATCATGGCCAGCGTCTCCGTCAGCGCTCCTGTACTGAGCTGCCATTAACAAAACAAGTTAGGCTTACCTGAGCCTTCTCATTGGCTGTCCCAAAACTACCATTAGTTGTTATCTGAGTTACCCTATAGAGTCACTTTTTGCCATCTGCCTTTTCAGATGCACATCCCATAATACTTATTGGTCACATATACAGAACATGTTCTTTTCTCCACATCTGGATCCAGCACTTTCAGACACTCAGCAAATGGAAGCAGTCGGATAGGTGAGCTGCGGATTTTCCATGAAGGAGCCCCCATGTGCGTGAAATGTTTGCTTGGAAACGGAACATGAAGAACCATAAAGTATGGAAGACTGAGTGAAGGGTGTTTATGGATTGCAGTTCTCGTTTGCTCTCATGCAATCTGAAAGTCCACTTATGGGCTGCGATGTGACACATCTAAGTCCACTGGAATCATTGAGATAACATAGTGCACATACTGCAGAGGGGGAGAAACTCAGTCAGACAGCTGGAATGGCTTACCGACCCACAGAAAACGTACATGCTGCTGCTGTGCGTTCTATTGGTGCTCCGGCTTCCTCATTCCTGTCAGAGCTGCCTTTACTCTAATTGGTGTATCTCACGTCCTTCAGGAATGTGGAAATTGCATAACACAGTTTGCTTCTTTGCAGTTCAGTTGTGTCTGGATCATAGTGACATTGTGCCTCAGGACAGAACTGAATTGAAATGTCAGAGAAATTTGATGGGGTCGAGCCCGACATCTCTCCAGTACAGGGACCACAGGCAGCACTTCCATGGCATGTTCGTGTGGTCTTTGTTTTTGTTCCTGTAGTAATATTGCTGCCTAAAGCCCACCATTCAAACTCATGCTTTGAGTCATATTCGATACAGACGTGAAGCAGATTACCCTCTTGGTATTGTGAAAGGGAATATGTTGTGTTGCTACTGCTTGCCAGTCTTCTTACAGTTCTACATCACATCCCATAGATCTTCATAATGTTTTTTTCAATATTCTCACAAAAACAGCAGACTTTTCTGGTAAATGTCATAATAGAATCAGGAAAGCTGGAAGGGAGAAAGGTTTGTGCTTGTTCCATTCTGCGTCCCAGTTAAGAATATAAGTAACGGTGCTGTTTGTGACAGCTAACGATGATGGTACACGACTGGAGGAGGCTTGGGCTCACTCAGAGACAGAGAGGAGGCTGCCAGCCTTCAAGAACATAGAACAGAAATGTTCTGTGAAGAATGAAGTTGCTTGTGAAGAGTATTCTGTCTCTGCTTTATACCTTCTCTGTTTTTAAAGCCAGAAATCCACACACCATAAAGACAGCATCTTTCTTTCTGGACATGTGGCATTCTTTTAGTGCCAGCTTGGTCAGTATACATCTATCTCCTGCCAGCCTGGTCAGTGCCAATCTATCCTCTGCCAGCCTGGTCAGTACCCATCTATCCCCTGCCAGCCTGGTCAGTACCCATCTATCCCCTGCCAGCCTGGTCAGTACCCGTCTTATTTCGAGCTCTCTCTCAAAGCAGCGTCAGGTTAATTTAAGACTCTTCTCTTTGAAAACATAAAGAGAGAGTCGTATTTGAGGAATGGTGTGGAATGGTGGTCCATCCATTGTTGTTCATTGTTTGAATTGTATTTAAAAGCTTTTTCTGTGAAATTACCTTCACAAATGTCACATCTTTCAGTCAGTAGTTAAACAGCATCTTCCTATAAAACCTACAATGGATGTGAAAACATCAGATCAGTTATTTTCAAAAATCTTATCAATCTATAAAAACAACCATATGCCACAGATGTTCCTTTTCATCCAGCACAGCCATACTGTGTTGACAGAGCATGATGTGGTGTGAGGCACTGTTCCATTGAGCAGAGTGGCTTTGCTTTAATTGATAATGTGCAGTTATGTCTAATACTTGAATTGCAATTATACAGACAGTAACAGAGCTGCACGCAACATGGGAGAGTTTGTGTCTTATTTTCAATTCCTCAGATCATTTGCGTAATTATGTATTAAGATTGTTTTTCTATATAATGATATATATCGGATTTGTGTAGCTGCACAGACCAGCCCCATGTCTGCTAATTTAGCAGACATGTCCCAAAACACTTTTCTGGTTCTAACTGAGCCTTCCAAGTCATGCTGTAATTTCCCCTCAGATGAAAAGTGCCTGTACCTCTTCATTGTGACAGATGTCTTGTTCTGTTTTAAATAACAATTCACAGGCATATACAAATTTAATGGGTTTTAATAAAATAAAAACATAACACAAACTGGCATCTAACTTGACTGAATAGCGCTATCAATGACCACTGTAAATGTGTGCCATTACACCAGTTTTGCATGCTTTACATCTTGAAATTTAAAGCGAAATCAAAAATTACATTAACTTAACTTGAAAATGAAACACAGTGTCTGCAGTCCCGCAAAAACCTCTCTAGCCAGTTACTTCACTGTGATGTAAAGTGTGGCAGTGGAAAAGAGCCTGAGCACAGTACAGTGTGGTATGGCATAGGTAAAGTGTGGCAGTGGAAAAGAGCCTGAGCACAGTACAGTGTGGTATG
>JABJVR010000016.1:6503662-6533165 GCA_025773905.1 Chitala chitala | reverse complement strand
AAAGTGTGGCAGTGGAAAAGAGCCTGAGCACAGTACAGTGTGGTATGGCATAGGTAAAGTGTGGCAGTGGAAAAGAGTGAAAAGTGTCTTGAATGACTTAGGGACATTGGTTGTGCTTGACGCTTGTCTGCTTTAGCAGAAGTGTGCTGCAACAACAGGTCTCAGGAACAGTCTCCTGTTTTATGTTTGTTTGAAGACAAATATACATTGTTAGTTACACAGTCAGAGATTCATCTCTGTCTTATGTGGTATTGTGGCCACATCTTGGCAAACAAGAGAACGCATACATGAGTGAATGACTATTATCGGTGCAAACATTTTTCAGCATGCCAGGTAGATTTGTCAGACAAAATTCAGTGTTTAGCCTGGACAGTTTGCAAACTGAGGTCTTGTTTGAGACCAAAGAATGTTGATGCATTCCTGTCCCTAAAAAGCAACAAAGATGTTTAGTTTGTGTTCATGAGCAATAATTTCACATTTTCTCGATCATTCTTCAGAATGTAGACAATCTTCTTTTATACTTTAAAAACATCGTTATTATGTACTTAGTCACACATTTAGCCTGAGACACACTTTCTTTTCATTAAGCATTTTATGCTTAATGAACAGAAAGTGTTACACACTTTTCATAGTTACTCTCCTGTACTGTTACACACTTTGCTTCACTGTACTCTACGGTTACACATTTTTCATAGTGAATACATTGTTTAAAATTGAAAGAATTCTTTCTGCATTTAAGACACAGCATATAAAAGTGCTTTTGGAAGGTGAAACCTGAGAAGAACTGCTATATATAGAGAACACTTCCATTACCATGCCATGTTATTAATGAGATGTTCATACAAATGTATATATTATAATAGGCCTTGTTATCATTTTAACTTTTGTTGTATGTTCGTAGACAGGCTGGGGATTCTGTTAATACATACCAATGTACACCAGGAAGATGTATTGCAACACCAAATAGCCCCAGCGGTCCTGTGCTGATAGCTTAGCACGATGACAACTGGCTTGGTTTGATGCCACAATCCGTTAAATTTGATTATGTCCTATTTCTCCCAGGCAGCTTCCCATTGGGCAGCAGTCATGCATTTCAAGCCGCTCTAAACAAACATTGTGACCTCCAGTTACATGCTCCTTATTTAAGTCAGAACTGGGTTTGTGCCAGCCCCTAGACCAGAGCAAATGCCGAACATGGCATAGGCAGGCCACGTTTACACTGCCTGTACATTCATTGTTGCATGCTTTACTCTTTCATCAGACCGGTGACTTGCCAGGCCTATGAAAGACAGCCTCTTTGGATGGTGTCCAGTTAGCATCAATAACGGCTGCTCCACCGTGCAAACAACATCATAACTGAGTGCAGGCTCAGAACAGAGCTGAATCTGTGTCTCCCAGCTCAAACACATTGTTTGCACTCAGATGCCCCCAGTGCCACCCTGTTTCAAAGAGAAACCCCTAACCTTGAGGTGGCTGTGCTTTCCATGGAGTCAACAGTCCTCAGGATCAGCAGAGTCCATGTAAACATCTGGTCTGAGAACCAGTGTGGTCCAGAACCATCTGTATATAGTGTTTAATGTGTTGTGGACAAGTGCTCTGCTTGGTCAGTGTTCCTTCCTGAATGTGTTGCAGGCGTGCATGTGGTATTCCCCATCATCATCAAAGCCTAGTCTTTTGCATTACTGACACAAACCTTTCACATTAAAATTTTGGCATCAACTCATATAATGTTTTATTCAGTTGTGGCAGCTCGCCAACTGCAAAGGTTCCATTTGTTTTGCAGTCATACATACCTCTGTATTTAATTAAACACTGGCCAGTTGCTTGTGCTGTGGATAGAAGTTGCTTGACTTATCACTGTGAGATGTGAGCTGCTTGTTGAGGCTTTGGCCTGCTGTGATTGGTCAGTCTGCCTGGAGCAGAGGGTGATGGGAATAAAAAGATGGGGTGCTGCTAACTGTGGTCTTCTCAGTGCAGCTGAAGTGCGCAGACAGCATCTTCACTTAAACAGCTTTTCCTATTTTTGCCCAGCAAAATAAATGACCCAGTTAATTTTCTCCACATATGTTTTATCTCAGGCAGAAAAGATTGGTGAGTAACATGTATGAAAACGAGATTTCTGTTACAAATACACTGGAAACCAAACCAAACAGTTGGTACATCAGGCCAGCCACTAACCTGGGCAAATGCATAAAGAATACATACAGGCCACAGTTTCGGCCAAAAGGAAAAAAAAGCTCAGTGCAGCCGTGAAAATGCATTTACAAGATGGGCTCGATTTGATGCAGTCTAATGTAAGAGTGCCATGAGGGCGTCATGTTGCTCTCTGCCTGTCTTTCTGTGTTTGCTGAGTCTGTGAACTTTAGCGGGGGCGGTGAAACGTCCCCCCCCACCTCTCTCCTCCAGGCCCTGAGAAAGAGAGAGCTTTGGCACGGCACGTGACTGATGGCTCCCAGATGTTTGGAGGGAGCTGAGCCGGTCCCACAGTTGTGCTTGGCTGTGGCGTGCGAGCAAACCGGTGAGCTCCCACAGAGCGGAGCTCTCACATACCCCGCCCTGCGCTCATCAGGCCCCGCCCGGGCCCTGCCCTGCACTCGCCCCTCCCCCACCAAGGACAGACAGGCGATGTGTCTGCCAAAGGTCATCATTCTTGTCCTGGATGTGTGCACAAGCAGTGTCAACTACAAGCGTGTTCCTCTCTACGTTCATATAGACGGCACTGTCGCAGGGCTGCTTCCTGACTGCGGAGAATGCAGTGCATTCATAAACCTGCTGTCTTCCTAACACGATGCTGTGCGGCAGCACTAATCCAAATTCTCCATATTGCAGCGTTTATTGGCCCATAATAGGTCTTATCGGTTGTTAATGAGTCAGCAGCTGGTACGACGCAGCTTGTCTTCGTTATGTAGCTCGTTATGTATGTAGGAAGAAAGGATGACAATGCATGCTCTCATCTCCAGTCTTAGTCTCTGTGTGCTAAATGTGCTGACATGTGAAGCAAACACGGTTTCGCCTGGTAACCCGCCGAGCGTGGACAATGAACCAGTGTCTCGCCCAGCACTGTTTTGTAAGAGGGAAAGCGGATACAATTTACTTAGCAGAGGAGGATGACCAAGAGACTTTCATAGCATTTTATAAGCCAATAACGGCAAAAATGCCGTGGAGAAGTAGGGCATTCGTGATCGTCTGAGTCTGGCATCTTCATAACAAGAAATGTTCAGAGTTTTGTTAGTCTGGGTAATTGTTGTACAGACTGTTCAGGCAGGGTTGAATTTCTGCACTTTCTCCACTTCTTCACACTGTTGTCTGCTTTAAAACATGGAAGCAATTTATGAACGTGTGCCGTTGCCAGATGTAATTTGGGGTAATGAAGCCCTGAGACTGCTGATGTAAACCTTTAGTTTATATTTCATTTCAGTTGCGCTCGGTAAGCGCTTTACGTCTTCGCGTCGAGGGCGAGAGAGCCGTTTTAAAGCAAGGGTCGGCAGAGGTGCTAACGAGACCGCAAAAGTGCTCTGTTATTTTGTCTGCAGTTTGACGCGGGGAGTGAGCGTCTGGCCATTTTGGAAGCTGTTGCTCAGGGAAGACAAGAGCTGATGTTGCTCTCCAGAGGCACCTTAATAGGAACGAGGTGCGGCTTCCCGGAGGGATCCACGTTTGGTTCTGAGTATGCCACGTCAGTCGACTAGAGCACACAGACTGACTCGTGCTCCTGGGGCTACATTTGGCAACTGGGAACCCCCAGCTTAGTGCAGTACCACATAAGGCAGAGCCAGAACCAGCAGCCTTATCTCAGCGGGTGGGTCCACAGTCCCTGCATAGACAGAAGTTTGTGTCCAACAGCATGGAGATGGGAGGTGTCCTCTGGTCTTTGGCCCTCCCAAGCTGATGTGGGTGTGGTACATTGAAGTGAAGCACTTTGAGAACTATTTGGCAATTCATTGTAACAGTACAACAGGAAAAATCACTCTAAAATGTAAAACTAATTGTTACCCTGCATTTCTGTTGTTTCAGTTTTTCAGTGCAATTCGTCTGTTAGTTTTCTTCATCCTGTCAGTAGAATAACATCAAGTTAGAAGAATATGTGGAAAGATGGACTTCATACCTGTGCAGAAGCCAAGTGGTGATGCCTGTGTACCTGACAGGGTAGTAGATTGCCTTGTGATCAGGTAGCATGACTTAGTAATGTATTCTAAGTTCATGATTTAAGAGAGGAAGTAGCCTTGAACATGATCCCTAACTTTCTTTGTGTGTATAAACACTTTCTAACTGTGGAAATGGATGAGTGTTCCAACATACTCTATCTGATTACTTTTAAGTTAAAAATAAATTCTTTAATTCGTTTTTCAGAACCACTCACCCAGTCTAGGGTCATGATGGTACTGGAGTTTGTTCCAGGAAACTGAGGGCAGGTGGCCAGGAACACCCTGAACAAGTAGCCAGTCCATCTTAGGGCACACATGTTCAGACATGCACACACTCTTTAGGAGCCCTTTACAGACACTGGTCAAACTAATCCATGTTTCTGCACTGTTCTCTTGCCACTTGTGCAGGAGTGATGGTGTCCTCTGCTATTTGCTGAAGGTATGAATTGCTCTGGTGAGTAGCTTGTCTGTCCTTCATTACAGACTACCGCACGGGCCCCTGCTTCGCCTCCATCAGCAACCAGATGTGCCAGGGTCAGTTGACAGGCATCGTGTGCACCAAGACGCTGTGCTGTGCCACCGTAGGCCGAGCTTGGGGGCACCCCTGTGAGATGTGCCCGGCCCAGCCGCACCCCTGTCGCAGGGGCTTCATCCCCAACCACCGCACAGGAGCATGTCAAGGTACCGGACACTGACCCGAGCACTAATCCCACACAGCACAACAGCTTGAAGTATCCCGAGTTCTCCAGAAGACCTGCTGAGTACCCACTCATTTAAATTCAAATGGCTAAATACATGTCAGGTTTATTTAATAAGTTACATAGTCATTACTGGTGTATGGTCATTGTTTCATGCCTGTCCAGTGCAGCTGTGCAATCACCAGGGTTGTCTGGTCTGATCTCATACCCTTCTAGCAACTGAGATGGGACCAAACATAGTGGTTTGATCTTCCCTGGATTCCCCAGGTGAGGACAAGTGGGGCTCTTCATGCCTGGGTAACCCATCTCCGAATGGTTCTACCAGTCTTGTGCCATTCTGGGGTCACTCTGGTTCAGGCCTTCAGTTTGCGGCAGGTCAACAAAGTCAAACTTTACCACAACACCCACTGACTCAGTACTTTATATACCTGCTGTTTCAGAGCAACTGACTGGATTGCAGTTATAGCTGCGGAAACATGTAAAATCACCACACATGTAGCAGCATATGGTAAAACTAAAGCACGCATTTAGCTGTGCTTTTTGTCAGTATAAGCTTTGCTTACATTTTAAACGTGTTTCAGGTTGGTGAGGACAGAAAATGCTTCCAGGTTTTTAATTTTTGGTGAACACTGAGCTGCAGACAGTAGCAAACCTCTGTTCATAGAAATATCCATCTGTTGTGCTGAATTGGACTAATATTGTATGTTCAAAGTGGCGCTGTTGACGAGGTCAGGAATCCTGTATGACTGCTGTGTAGCTATATATGTGGTCAGCATGTGCATGGAGTCTGAAAGATGGTGTAGTTTGAGGGATTATTATAATTACATTATTATTACTATTTATGTGTTTGGCAGGGTGGCTGACAATCAGGATGCATAAATGGTAAACAAATCATTCAAATTTGGCAAAATGAGTAAATGACAGTGGTAACAAAACATGGGAGATTATTGACATCAACTGTAAGCATGTGACCACAGACGGCTGAGGGGTAGATATAACCAACCAGAAAAGTGTTGTTTGTGCCAAAGGAAGGTTGGGCTGTGTGATGTGGAGGTGAGGCGTTTTGTGTTAACAGTGCCGTGACCGCCACAGGTATGTTGCAGCGGCCTAGACAGCGGCCTCTGTTCCTCTGCCCGTCATTTCTCTGCTTTCTCTTCGCCAGCTGCTGGAGATTTATGAATACCTGGCTGCACTTTTGAATTAAATTTTTGTGAATTATAGGACATAAATAACCAAAGATTTTCTCACCACTACCTGCACATGCTTACCTAGCAGGCAGGATTATCTGCAAAACTGAAGATGTGAGTCTCCAGTACTAAAATTCGAGTGGTGGATACTGTTAGCGCAGGATATTGTTAAGCTATTTGGTGGCTGTTGGTATTACAGGTACTTCTTTTTCCTGGTTCACTTCATACCTTTCAAATCATACTCATTTTGTTCAGTTAAAAAACTTTTGCTTGCAGTCAACTCCTGTTAATTGCGGTGTTCCACAAGGTTATGCTTTAGGCCCTCTTTTGTTCCTCATTTATGTTTTTCCTTTTAATAATATTTTGAGTAAATTTGGAATTCAGTTCTGTTGCTATGCTGACAATACACAACTTTACCTATCTACTAAGCCTGATTCTGTTCTTCTACTTTCTCTTCTTACTAACTGCTTGTCTGAAAAAAAAAAACTTGGTTTTCTTTAAATCTTAAAACTGAATAGCAATAAAATTGAGGTTCTTCTCCTAAGTACTAAATATTATCTTTCTAGGACTAATAATTTCTCCCTTTTGTCTTGATGCTGTTTCCGTGTCCCCCCAGGTTAAAAGCCTAGGGATTATTTTTGACAGTACCCTATCTTTTGAATCCCATATTTAATAGTCTCTAGATCATGTTTTTTCCATCTCCGAAACATTGCGCATCTCCGTACCTCTCTCGTTCTTCTCTTTGCTGCTATTCTTACTCATGCTTTGGTTACCTCTTTCATTGGTTATAGCAACTCACTCTTCTCTGGCCATCTTCACAAGATTCTCTGCAGTTTATTCAGAATTTTGCTGCTCAGGTAATATCCCAGACTGCCTACAATGATCACATCACCCCTTCCCTCCAACAACTTCATTGGCTGCCCGTCAAATATCATATTGAGTATAAAATTTTGCTTCTAACCTTTAAAGCTCTCCATAACCTCATGTCACCCTATGTCTCAGAACTAGTACAGGTGTATACTCCTCGTATGCTCCGATCCGCCTCATCTAGGTTCCTTATTTCTCCTCCTGCCCACTTGACCACCATGGCTTTTCAAGCTTTCAGCATACTGCTCTTCGTCTTTGGAATTCTCTCTCTGATTATGTTCATGGCACAGACAGCGTGGCCATATTTACATGTCGCCGTAAGACCTATCACTTTAGAAATGCATTTCATTGTAATTCATGACCATGCTTACAGTAAATTGTATCTGAGCACTGTTCCGTTTGTTGTATTTTATGTTGTTGTTGCTTATTTTCTGTACAGTGACCTTGAATGCTGGAGAGATACTCTTTCTAAATAACATGAATAATTATAATAATAATAGTATGTTCAGTAGTTGGTCATGTTTGATTGTTATTCCTGCCAGGTGACACAATTGTGTAAATTTCTGGGATACGGCATTAAAACCCACAGAGCCGTGACATGACTGGCATTAATGCATCAACGAGCACCTGCTACCCAGCGTGCTCTACTGATCCGTTCACTTGGTTGCAGTCAGAGACTGCAATAGGCATGCATGTTTTAGTGCCCTTAGTGCCCAGGTTGAGACCTGTGCCCAGTGAATATTGTTGCCACTCTGGTTTTGGCGAAGGGGGGCTTCCAGATGTGTAGAGGGCCTTTCACTGCTGGTGTGTTTTGGATGGCTCCCCTGCTGCCTTTGGCCCTCCCTGCACCAGCAGCAGCTGTGTAAATGCCTCTGTTGTCTGGCTGTCTGTGGGCAACGGGGCCCAGTGGTTCTTGAGTGCCACGCTCTCTGCAGACAGCCTTGCTCCGCAGCATTCTCCCACCGTCTCGGGACCTGTGGCCTATGCACCACCCTTTCATCTTCAGTTTTGCCATCGACTGCGGTCCCCTGCTTCACAGGGAACTGGTGTTCACATGTGAAGGATGTAAATCTGTTTTGTTTTTTTGTCTTTGCTTTCAGTCGGGTCCCACATATTTATAGTGACTCCTAGAGGGATAAGAAATCGGTTCAAAGTTAAGATAGAGCTGTTGCAGATCTGCAGTCATGTCTATATCTAACAAAGAGGCTTACGCACTTATTGTTACCATGATGTCAGGTGAGAAATTTCCAATGAAATTGCTCAGCCTTCAAAGTGTGTTACAAATAAAAAAGAAAAGCCTTCAGATACAGAAAGGCTCAGGCATTATTTCAGATTGTAATGATCTTATTATGCTTTTTTCAAAAATTTAGGCCTTTTTATTAAAGTTGCATTCTCTAACAGAGGGATACTTTTTTGGAAAACAAAGGCCAGTGTAATTTTGCAATGTATGTTGTTTCTGGTTTTTGTCAGATGTGGATGAGTGCCAGGCCATTCCAGGCCTGTGCCAAGGAGGAAACTGCATCAACACTATTGGCTCCTTTGAGTGCAAGTGCCCGGCTGGTCACAAGTTCAACGAAGTCACCCAGAAGTGCGAAGGTGGGACTCTACACATCCCACATTACCATCAAACCTTTATAATATTATTACTGTTCTGTATTTTCCCTCATTTTTGCATAAATGTATTGTGTTTTTGTGCTTATCTAAAAAGAATCTTGCAAACACAATGGCTAGTCATTGCCCCAACTCCTAAGAATGAAGAGCATTTAAAATTTACTTTAAAAACACAAATATATTCTTCAATCAGTTTTATTATTTGAAAATGCTGAATTAGGTCAGTTCATGGTATCCTTTTTATGCTCTGTTAAAATTGTACTGAATTTTTTAAATTCTCTTTTATTCCCACATGTCAAACATGAGGTTACTGTACCAGCTCATGTGTGCCCTGACTGACTTTACTCTGGGATAGAGCTGGACATCCACAGGAACCTGCGTGTGTCCCTGTGCTTGCAAATTCTGCTCACTGTGTATTCTAGCAAGATCCTTGAGCAGAACCTGATCAAGAGTGGAGGTTCTAATTGCAGTCCCACCTACAGCAGTGTTATGTGGTCATGTCCCAAGTGCAAGGGTGTTGTGTGGTCATGTCCCACCTGCAGGGATACATGGTGTTGTGTGGTCATGTCCCACCTGCAGGGATACATGGTGTTGTGTGGTCATGTCCTACCTGCAGGGGTACAGTGTTGTGTGGTCATGTCCCACCTGCAGGGGTACAGTGTTATGTGGTCATGTCCCACCTGCAGGGGTACAATGTTGTGTGGTCATGTCCCACCTGCAGGGGTACGGTGTTGTGTGGTCATGTCCCACTGCAGGGGTACGGTGTTGTGTGGTCATGTCCCACCTGCAGGGATATGGTGTTGTGTGGTCATGCCCCACCTACAGGGATATGGTGTTGTGTGGTCATGTACTCTGTTTTGAAGCTGATTACAGACTATGGAGCCATCAGACTGTGAAATCAGCATGCATGTTTGGCTTGGTCTATGGGCATTTAAAGCATATAAGTTATTTTTAAATCTCTTTGAACTATAATGTAACAATTCCTTATAAAAACGTACTTGCAGAATCTCATAAGCACTTGAATAAATAAAAGTCCCATTGTACAAAATATTATAACTGGAAAAAATATTGGCTTCCAGACTAGTCATGGCTGAGAGAAATTTGATTTGTTAAAACAGTAAAAGATGTATTTGTGATGATCATTTACAGTAAAGACTGTTGTATTTTGCCGATAGAAGAAAAACACGAATTCCTAGAATAATTGTGTATTTTCAAACAGAGGTATGAAAATATTTTAACTAGCATTAATGTTGAGAACTAACTCCAAACTAAAGGTAGTTAGCATGATCTTGTAAAATTTTCCAGCAATCTGTCTACAGGGAAAAAAAAAAAAAACGTTTTGTCACCTCATCGTTTACATGATTGAATCACGAAAGCATCTCCATTTTGGATGTCTCTTTTCTGGGTTATGTATTGGCATTTCGGGGCGTTGTGAACTTACAGCCTTTGTGCACTTACTTTGAAATGCGTAAGAATTTAGTATATTTAATTTTATATGAACTGAACTCTGTCTGTAGAGGACTCATACTGACTGAAGTAGGGAACTTGCACTGACTGAAGTGGACTCAGCACTGTAAGGTTCTCATACTGACTGAAATAAGCTCAGGACTTTAGAGGACTCATGATGACTAGAGTGGACTGTAGAGGACTCATGGTGAATAGAATGGACTGTAGAGGACTCATGATGACTAGAGTGGACTGTAGAGGACTCATGATGACTAAAGTGGACTGTAGAGGACTCATGATGACTAGAGTGGACTGTAGAGGATATACATTAAGCATATATGCTCTCTCCTGCTTCCTAACAGACATCAATGAGTGTACTACCATTCCTGGCCTCTGCAGCAGAGGCGAGTGCTCAAACACCGTTGGCAGTTACTTCTGCAAGTGCCCTCAGGGTTTCTTCACATCACTGGATGGATCAAGGTGCATTGGTAAGGAAGCTGTGGGAGGCGTTAAAGAGCTCTCCTGTTTGAGGCTTTTTATTTTTGAGCGTCAGTACATTTCACAGATGAGCTTTGTCATCCAGAGCATAGTTGCGGATTGGATAGATTCAGGTGGTAATTTCAAGTATGTGGGTGTCTTTCACAGTCAGGGCATCAATACTGTTTTAGAAGTGGTTCCTGAACATGATCACTCACAGGCCTGTCCTTAATTAGCCTTTCACTCTGTGCTGTCATTCTTCCACATTCCAAATTCTGTAGAATTAATTTCAATTCATTGCCTGTGATTGTGCAAGACTAAAAATTTGAAGTTTGAAAGCTGTAAATAGGAGAGGCAGGGAGGCAAGAAGAAATGATCAAGAAGTGATGAAGGAATGGAAAAAAGAGAAAACTTACCCTTCCTGTCCTTTGTCATGTCGTTGGCTAAAAATGGAAGATTAAAAGAAAGGCTTGAATCACTGTAATACTTTAAATGAATGAGAATAGGATTTTTCCTGGGAACAGTACCAATGTAGAAAGATCCCTCCACTTAAGTTTTCATTGTTAAGCACTACAGACATGTAGAAAACATTACTCAAAGTGCATTGGCACTGTTGAATAAAGCGTCTGCATTCTTTATTTTGTACTGAAAGCTCCGTTATGAAATACGGCCTTAAAGTATTTTAAAACAGTTCTTCACACGGTGCATGTTGAGAAGCTGAGAGGAGGATGTTTTGTGGTCTGCGTGCGAGTGAACAAGTAAAGGAACAGCCCCATCCTTTTAGAGACGCCTCCTTTAGCATTCGTGCTGCTTAACTCGGGAGAAGTGTGGGGGGGGGGGGCTCTGTTTTGTGTGGCTGGATGCTGTGATTCACTCAAACAAGTGGGTGTGGAGAGTTACAACTGTGAATTATACAAGGGTTTTATGAGTTTGTCAAGGAGGCAGATGACCATACAAAATGGGGACATGGTCTGCCCTTTGGTCCATGTAATGGACGACCAAAACCAAATGAAAGAGGTTAGATTTCTGTCCCAGATTTCATACTAAAACAGAGGAATCAGGCCTATGTGGTCCCACACAGGTCCCAGGCCCCCAGAGATTGTTTGGAAAGAATTTCTGCTATGAAGTTAGTTGTGTTTTCCAACATTGCCTGTCCGCCAAGTGGCTCTGCAGTGTTCCCCAAAGGGGCTGAGGAGCAGAACGTTAGCGCTCGCAACATTTTGACTTTTAAAAGGTTGTAAAAACAAACCACCTTCCTCAGCTGTTCATACTACATATTGTAGGGGAAGCCACAAACCGTGTGTGTGTGTGTGTGTGTGTGTGTGTGTGTGTGTGTGTGTGTGTGTGTGTGTGTGTGTGTATGTCGTGAACCAGACAGCAGAGCTGGGTACTGCTTCTCCAGCCTTGTGAACGGCCGCTGCAGCAGCCAAAGTTCCCAGCTCATGACCCGCATGCAGTGCTGCTGTGACAGAGGCAGGTGCTGGTCTGATGGCTCAGTGCAGGAGATGTGCCCCTTCCCTGGAACAGGTTGGTTCTACATGTTAATTTTTTTTTTTTTGGATTCTACACATACCAATGTTGAAAACTTTAGTTAGATTTCTGACTTTTATGCTGTTGTTATGTTATAGTGATCCGGTTTTACTGTAACCTGACTATAGTCAGCAGTGAAAAACATTTACTTTAAGTTATTTTAACATCATTGTTATGTTTCCTGTTTTATTTTTACAGTATGGATTTTCTAACCATCTTCTAGACTTGCAAAGAGTACTTACCATTTGCTGTAAATTCCTTTCCAGAGGAACACCAAAAGCTGTGTTCTCAGGATCAGTTTGTGAGCCCTCCACTTCTCCCAGGAGATCCACTTGGCCCAAGTGGCCCAGGTGTTCGACTTAGCCCACTTTTCCCAGGGCCTCAACTTGGTCCAGGAGGCCCACTTGGGCCAGGGGGCCCACTTGGTCCTGGGACTCCACTTGGCCCAGAAAGCAGACCATATGGACCATCTTCTGAACAAGTCCAGTATTTTCCTCTAGGTCCTTTAAGTACTTTTTTTCATTGTAACTCTGAAGCAACATTCACTTCCTCAGACATACTAGAAAAAATATTCAATTAGTTAACATCACACATTGCATTTAAGTCCTGTCTGGAAAGACTTAGGTTTGATATATTACAGTATCTTGGAGCACAGCACTTTTAACTCATTTGTTATATTTATTCTAAAATGTTGCTGCACTTTGTAATTTATGCTGAGCAAGTGTGGACCCACTTTTCCCACAGTTATCCATACACAAAACGCCACTGATTTGTGCCAGAAATACCTCAACCTGTGCCTTAATGGACGCTGCATTCCCACTCATGGCAGCTACCGCTGTGAGTGCAACATGGGCTTTCTCCTGGATGTACGTGGGGAATGCATTGGTGAGTCACCTCGACGTGCTATGTAGCCCTCTCCAGGAGGTCCTTCGTAACTGAGTAGGGGCCATCGTAATTATATGACAACATGATAGTGAACCTCCTCAGCTGGGGCCAACTCCCTGTAGTTTTTCTGTTCTGTTTCCTCTCTTTCTGACGAGTGACCGTTATACTTCCTGTTCCTCAGACGATGATGAGTGCCAGCGTAGCCCATGTGCCCATGGGCAGTGTGTGAACACCGCAGGGTCCTACTTCTGCCAGTGCCCTGCGGGCTTCCAGAGCACGGCCACCAGGACAGAGTGCCGTGGTGAGGAGTTTCAAGCTTCTTGCATACCTCATCCTTTGGTAGCCTGATACATCATGAATGTAACACTTATCAGTTGGTACAGCTGAACACCTAAATGTCATGAATACTGTTAATTATGTTTCCCATAGTCAAACAGCACTGCATAGTAAGCAGTCTTATTTGGTTTATAACCATTACCGTTCTGTCTGTGACCACAGTCACGTGTCGCCCCTGTTAAATTTAATTTATGAACAGGGCGATTCATTAACAGGCCAGCCACCTGCCTTTTTCATGAGTTTTATACAGTCTACAGGGTTTATATGTACCTATATTTTATCTGATTGCAGATATCTCCAGATGTACGTTTTTTGGTTAACCTTTTTTCCATAATATTTTAGGAGTTTTGATGTTATCATTTTCATTAATGCCTGAATTTTCTCACTATAACTTTTTTCAGTTAAAGAATAGATTTTTATATGAATTTTTACATTTTATTTTTCACTAAAAGTGCTATAACCATTTTTTGTGGTAACTAAATTTTCAAAATTTAAATAAATAAATTAGAACCAACTGAAAATGTGTCAAGTGAAGGTAGAGCACACTCGGTACCACTAGTAGAAGCTTAATTTCCTGGCTCGTGATCAGTCTGTATGGTGTGTTAATATAAACAAGGGAAAAAGAAAACAAATTCCACCCATTATAACTCAAATGTCCTTCTTTGACTGACACACCACAGTAATTGCCATAAAATACAATCCAGATATTTGTTGATTAACAGTGGTCCATTAACAGTGGTCCAGTACAGAGTCAGAGTGGAAGGTTTTGTGTACTGAGTACAAAGTCCTGCATACATGGCATCCGCTCCTCTCCCTATCTGTCCCTCAGATCTGGACGAGTGTGTGGCTAATGGGCGGATCTGCAACAACGGCCGCTGTGTCAACACCGAGGGCAGCTTCCACTGTGTGTGCAATGCTGGCTTTGAGCTCTCCTCCGATGGAAGGAACTGCCAAGGTGCAGTTCCGGGACAGTTGTCCTTGCTGATGATTCCTCTGTGTTTCTACGTGAAATGAAATTAGGGCATCTGCCTGTTTCAATGAAGGCAGGACGCTCCAGGAGTGCTTTGTGGTTCGCTATGTGGACATTACTGATTTTATGGCCCATGTTTTGAAACTTCTTTTATTTTTTTCAGACCAGGACGAGTGCTTGATCAGAAACATGTGTCTAAACGGGATGTGCATCAACGAAGACGGCAGTTTTAAATGTGTCTGCAAACCTGGGTTCCTTTTGGATCTGACAGGACGCTTTTGCACAGGTGCATTGGATGAGGCTCAGTTTTAGTATTGTGTCTTTGCCTGAGGTTATGGGAATTTACAGTCTAGTATTAGGACAAGGAACAACATTGTAACCAGGTTCAAAATTCACACCTTCTGTTCTCAGGAAATCTAAGAACTAAACTTTTCCTTTGATACAATGTTTATTATTCACAGTATACGTGTCTCGCAGCTGTCACAGCGTGCTTATGTTTAATTACACTTGTGTTTTCCATTTTGCTTGTTTCCTTTTAATGCTCCATGTTCTGGAAATAATAGTTAAAGGGCTGTCCTCCTATTCTTTTGTCTGTATTTAATCTAATCCATTTAACTGTCACGAGCCATTAGAATCAAGTGAAACTGAGTGCACTTTTGTGAAAGGTAAGAAAATATGGTGGATGTGAGTGACTCTAAGTCCAGTGTACGACCCCGTCTCACAATGAGCCTAACTTTAATAAAACCTTTCCAGTCTACGTTAACGTTTTTTTTTCCGTTAAGATGAATGTAGCCAACAGATGCTGAGAATAGTTTGAATCGGCTGTGTGAAAAAGTTGTTCATTAGAATTGTTGTTAGAATTGTTACAGCATAATTTATAAACCCTGAAAACTATCAAGGTGTGGGCCCTGCGATGGTGTGGTCCATTTCCTTTTGAAACAAGCCCCAGATATCATGTATCATCTTGCCACAGATATCGATGAGTGTGAGACCCAGGGCATGTGCATGAACGGCCATTGCGTCAACACGGCCGGTTCCTTCCGCTGCGAGTGCATGCCTGGCCTCGCTGTGGGCCTGGACGGACGTGTCTGTGTGGGTGAGTTTCACGCTTCTTCTCCCAAATGGGACCCTATGAATCCAGCGTGGTTGCGTGTACGAAATTTCTTTAGTGGGTCAATGACCTGTGTCTGGTTTGTCTGTTTGTTGTGACTGCACATAGTGTGAGAATCAAAGCAGTAGAATGCAGGGCAGAATGTCTGTATGTAGCAAGATCCAAAACTGAAAGAAGCTTAGAATATAGGTCTCAAACATGCCATTTATTGGATGGAACATTCTGATTATAGGGTCTTTAATTTCTTCCAGATTTTTCTACATGTTTTCCAAGCTGTTGCCACACAAAAGCTGGGCAGAATTTTTTCAAGTGCTGTTATTGCTTAAATGTTTCCTATCATTATTGTCCATTTAACGATGCAGCCTGGGGATTTGTGTTTATGTTTTTAATCTTGTACTTCATGTGTTTTGCATGATTTTATGGTGACAGCGGGATTTCCAGGCATCCCGCATAGTGTCACATGCATTTCGTTCAGTCACACCTCTGCTCTCCTGCCCCCACCCTGCAGACACGCACATGCGTAGCACCTGCTACGGTGGATACAAGCGCGGCCAGTGCGAGCGACCTTTCTCCGGTGCCGTCACCAAGTCCGAATGCTGCTGCTCCAACCCTGATTATGCCTTCGGAGAGCCATGCCAGCCCTGCCCGGCCCAGAGTTCAGGTACCACAACCGGCCCGTTCACGTCCCGCCTCAATGACAAGGTCTCAGCTGTGTGAACATGCAGCTCACTTTGTCTTCTGCTAAACATGTTCTCATTACCGTGTGCTGACTTTTGTCAATCGCTTGCTGTTTTTGAAAATTACTATCATTTTTTCTATTAAGCAGATGTTCTTATCTAGAGCAACACACCAGGCAGAAAATAAAACATACTAATAATGTAAAATATAGTCTTTGTAGCTTTATCTCATACATGTGTTTCTCTGGATAAGGAAACTGTTAGTAAATTAAAAATGTTAAATAATTATCTTTTTTCAATGATAATACACTGCTTAAGTGCATAGCCCATAAATTGTGCTTTAACCTGTTGACTTTTAGTTGTGCCTTTTTCTGGAACACGGTAAAGCTGAAGCCTTTTACTGAGATGAATCACAAGGCTGTTGTGGAGCCTGAGGCCAGGCGTGAGCTAAGCTTCAGCTGGAAGCATCACTAATTGTTTGCTTTGAACTAGTGTATGAAGCAGCAGCCCCAGATGCAGGGCTTCAGCCTTGTTCCCCGTTGCTTTGAAAAGTCTGAGAAGGAACCCTCGTGTGCAGCGCAAGACTATGTTCAGAGCTGTTTTGAACATCTCTTCCCATCGGTCACTGTGACAGCAGCACTTAAGCAGCTGAACACTTGTAAGACAAAGCCCCTCGTTCACCTGACTCAGTCAACCTGCGGTCAGCCGTGATTGGTTGCAGACACTTTGTTCTCATGGAGCAAAAATGTTGGGCAGGAATGTTATTTGTGGTAGTTTGTTCCCCTTGTTGAGGGCTTCCAGTGCTGTGAGTCACAAACACGCCGTTTCTGTGCCTGTGTGGTCGTGTTTTCAGACCAGGCCCGAGGGACAGAGGATGGGACATGAGAGAGAAGCATTCATTTTCCTGTCAACATCAACATTTTTTTTCCCCATCAGCAGCCTCACAACGCTCACATCATTGCACTTGATGTTCAGATGTTTTTTTTGTTCCATTTGTGGTCAACTTGTTCTGTCTGTGGTGAAAACATGCATTTCGTGATCAAACACATAGTCGTCGTATGAGCCTTGCCTTACTGGTGTGTGAGAGTGTACACTACATGATCACTTTTAGGAACTGCATCTCAATACCTCTGTAGCCTAAATAGTCAAACAAACAACAGCCATTTGCAGGAGATTTAAAAGGACTTGCTTGTTTTCCAGCGGAGTTTCAAGCCTTGTGCAGTCATGGGATTGGCAGCACAAGCGATGGCAGAGGTGGGTACTGTTCCGGCAGCCGTCATGTCCACACCACCTGAATGAGAATTTGCTCTGTGTGCAGCATTATGTTCTGCCCATTAAATTTTTCTTATTTCCCTCAGATATAAATGAGTGTGCTTTGGACCCCGACCTATGTCAGAATGGCATCTGCGAGAACACCCTCAGGAGCTACAAGTGTAGTTGCAACACTGGATATGAAGTGGACAACACCGGGAAGCAGTGCGTGGGTAGGTGCCCGTTGCCGCTTGCCCCCTGCCAACCCCTTACCCACCCTCAGAGCTCACCTCCCGTTTCTCTGCAGACATTGATGAGTGCGCGTTGACTCGATACCACTGCGAAAACGGAGTGTGCCGGAACACGCCAGGCAGCTTCACCTGCCAGTGCCCCACGGGCTACTTCTTCAACTCGGAGACGGACGTGTGTGAAGGTGACTGTATGCCATCATGCTGCTCAGAGCCGGCTGTTCAAGGTCATAGTGTGGGGATCCAGCAGCAGGCAGCTGCATGCTGCCCCTGGCATTTTCTTCTCCTGGTGGTGGAGCAGATCTCATTGTGTTTTTCTTTGCAGATGTGGACGAGTGTGCCTCCAGTCCATGCGTGAACGGGCAATGTAAGAATATAATCGGGTCCTTTGCGTGCGAGTGCTCAATTGGCAGCACCCTGGACAGCTCTAAAACCCAGTGTGTGGGTACGTGATCCTGCGTCTGGCTGCATTCTCTGTGTTTGTTTAGGCCTCAGACAGCAAGGCTGAAAGTGTGGAGGTGTGCTGTGTGTGTGTGTGTGTGTGTGTGTGTGTGTGTGTGTGTGAGAGAATGTTGTATCTCTTTATGTCAGTCTGTGTACACAGTTTGGCTGTAGGTTGAAGTCTGTATGTGACAGAGATTTGAGTTCAATGGCAGTTTAAAAAAAATGTGTCTGGTCCATTGTGGAAAACCAAAATGGAAGTGAAGTTTCCGTAATTACTCCCAGAGGAGTAAGGCAAAATAAAAGTAATGGCAGTTGCTTTTACATGTTACACAGTGCAGCCGATTGAACGCATTGCCTGAAACACTCGCTTGTGAAGATTAAAGGAGACTGTTGTGTTGGCCCTTCCTACAGAAACCAGCAAAGGAACATGCTGGCTGAAGGTGATCAATGACCGCTGCGAAATCAACATCAATGGGGCAACACTGAGGTCGCACTGCTGTGCCACCCTGGGAGAGGCCTGGGGTAGCCCCTGTGTCAAATGCGAGCCTGGTACGAGCTACGTGTCACAACTCATGACCCAGAACATGCAGTGCTGTGCTCTGGGTTTGTGTGCACGCACGCATGTGTTTCTGGGTAGGAGCTGCGTGTTTTCAGCAGTCCCTCCTGGCTGATGAGCATACAGGGCCTAATGCCTTCTTTCTTCTGCTTTCAGACCTGCATTGCTCTCGAGGATATGCCAGAGTCAAGGGAACAACTTGTGAAGGTGAGAACCTCTCAGAAGAGGAGGTGCACTGCTTTCTCATACTGTTTAAAGTGTATGTGTTAAATGTTTAATGAACATTGTTTTCGACTTGTATTTCTTTAAAATACAAATGGAATCCAGTCATAAATGTAGTGCATTCTCCTTTCAAGTGCATGTGTCTAGCCGCATACTCACCTGTATAATGTTTGCTGCGTTTCAGCTGTGTCACTTCATTATGAATGTTACATTTTAGTTTGTGTTGTTGATTTTTTTTCTGACAATAGATGTGAATGAATGTGACGTGTTTCCTGGAGTTTGCGTCAACGGAAAGTGTGTAAACACGATGGGCTCTTTTATTTGCCAGTGCCCCAGCGGAAGGACAGTGGACGCCTCTGGTAGAACGTGCATCGGTATGTGGATCTTGGCTACAATCTCTATGATATCCTCTCTACCATGTTAAGATCAACAGCAGCATTAGACTAGAGGGGATAGTGGAAGTGAATATCCAGGGCCGAGCACAGGGAGGGCCATCCAGCAACCTTACAGGGGGTGTTACGGGACCCTGAGAGAGAATGGATGCACAGGGCCCAGATTTTGGTGCTTTGCCCCTGAACTTCAAAACCATTATGTCTTGTGTTCATTGTGTCCAGATAAGCACTGTTAGCCACAGAGAGATGAGACTGTTAGCAGCAGAGAAATGAGAGTGTTAGCAGCAGAGAGATGAGAGTGTTAGCAACAGAGAGATGAGAGTGTTAGCAACAGAGAGATGAGAGTGTTAGCAACAAAGAGATGAGACTGTTAGCAGCAGAGAGATGAGACTATTAGCCACAGAGACATGAGACTGTTAGCTACGGAGACATGAGACTGTTAGCTACGGAGACATGAGACTGTAAGCAATATGGCTGCTCTCTGTTTCATTCTCCTTGCTGACCTTGTTTTGGTGTCACCACTGTCCAGGACTGTGCATAAATCCAGGGTTTGTTTTCGCATTTCTCTTGTTAGCCTGTAAAAACCTACTTTCTGCAATACAAATAGATAAAAATAAATGAGACCCTAATGGATTTCTGCAATGTGTGTGTGTGTGTGTGTGTACTCCACAGACCTACGCACTGAGCTGTGCTACCTGACCCATGAGGATGAGCGTTGCGGTGTGCCCATCTCAGGCCGACACCGTATAGACTCCTGCTGCTGCTCGGTGGGCATGGCCTGGGGCCCCGAGTGTGACGAGTGCCCGGAGAAAGGCAGTACTGACTACGACGTGCTGTGCCCACGAGGCCCTGGCTTCTCCCAAAGGGGCGACTTTGTTAATGGAAAGCCACTTCTGAAAGGCACGTCCGTCTGAACAGCCTAGCAGTGACCCTGTATCTTCCCCTCATTTCACTTCACCTTATCATCTCTCATTTTCTTCAGCGCCAGCCAGGCAGACGAGAACACAATAACATTAACTTCTTTTAGACTAATTTGTGCATTGTGACCTAAGCCCAATTTGTTTTCTTATTCTGTCTGGCCTGTGACGACCTTTAAAATGTAGACATCAACGAGTGCAAGATGATTCACAGTCTGTGCACCAATGGGAAATGCAGAAACACTGTGGGCAGCTTCAGGTGTAAGTGTGACAATGGATTCGCTCTGGACTCCAATGAGAGGAACTGTACAGGTGAGTCGGTGTGCACCACAAAACACCTGCAGGTTAAATCATTACAACTGACCAGCTGAGTCTTGCACAACTGGTGGTAGCTATACAATTTAATTAGTAAAATTAAATGGGTCTGGTATGCTGTGGTAACAAACAGTTTAAACCTGTCTTGAATATTATCTATCTATAGCAGATTCCTGTGTTGTGCTTATAATTTATTTTTTATTCCCTTGTTGTTTTGTGAGAACTCTGCGTTAGCTGCCGTTGGTCTAAGATGTGTCCATGTGCTGCTTTTGGGCTAACACAGACATTGACGAGTGTCGCATCTCGCCGGACCTGTGTGGCCAGGGCACGTGTGTGAACACGCCGGGCGACTTTGAGTGCAAATGTTTCGAGGGCTACGAGAGTGGCTTCATGATGATGAAGAACTGCATGGGTGAGTATAGGGTACAGTGGCAGGTGCAGGGATGTCAGCCATGGCGTACATTCCTGTGAGTCCCCAGTAATGTGTTGCCGTGCAGTGTCGACATATCCATGTTGTTTTGGTAAAACCATCCACAGACATTGACGAGTGTGAGAGGAACCCGTTGCTGTGCCGGGGTGGGGACTGCATGAATACCGAAGGTAGCTTCAGATGTCTGTGTCCTGAAGGCCACCAGGTCACCCCTGATGGGTCGGCATGTCTAGGTGAGTGGTGCTCTGAACTGTTACCATGTGCTGAGCAGCTTGTCTCGTAGCATCTGTCTGTGCTACTGAATGATCATCAGTTCAGCATAAATGTGTTTACACACTGACCCCTTGTGTTTTTTTCCCTGTGGTGGGGGGGTTGGTGTGTGGTGTTGCTGGACAACATTGATTACCTGTCAGTGAGTGTTTGACGGGTTCTTCTGTGAATGGTTAGTGGCAAAACCAAACTGCAGCTGGGTTTGTAGGCAGATGAGGCCTGGGCTGGCCTATAACCGAGGTGTGCAGGCAGAAGTGAATTAGCTCACATTGCACAGCAGATAAGAAGGGCTTAACAAGCGAGACGGCCTCCAAGTCCCAAGCTACAGGCCTGGAGATGGAAAGAGCTCATCACCGGCTGGAGCTTCAGCCAGGAAGGTTCTTCACATGAGGAGATAAATATACACTGTCTCAGAGCACAGCACAGATGTATTCAATTGTGTTCAAGACCTTTAGTGGTTACTTGCAGACATCTGTGTGAGATAAATTTTGTGGAACATTCGTTTGTTTATATGTATCTTTCTGGTATGTGTGTGTGCGTGTGTGTGCACACGCACATGTATGAGAATGCCCTTGTGGTGAGTGGCATTGTTTTCATATCACAATGGAAGGGATACTTTCCCTGGTATATGTACGTGGTATAGATCATGCCTTTTGAGCGTGGCCTTGATTAACTACATTGCTTTTCTTTTCACCCACCAGACATCGATGAATGTGAACTGAGTGATAAACTCTGTAAGAACGGCCAGTGTGTGAACACGCCGGGAGGCTATCAGTGCACTTGTGACATTGGATATAAATCGACCGAGGACCGGATATCTTGTATCGGTAAGAGATGTACTTTAATAAGTATAACGTCACTGCCGTTCCGTACTGTTTGCATGCTGGATGTTGACTGAACTAATAGAATGTGTTTGAAGTGTTTTTCATTACATTATTCAATTAGCAGACGCTTTTGTCCAAAGCAGCTTACAAATGAGTAATAGTACACGTGCATATCAAAACGAGGTCAACAATATCTGAGAATCCAGCTGGACATTTAGACATTGGGAACAATAAAGACACAGGGTGATGAAGATGATTCATGGTTCAAGTGCTGAGGTGTTCCCTGAAGAGATGAGCCTTCAGTTACTTTTGGAAAGTGGGCAGAGACAATGAAGTCCTCAAAGCAAGGGGCAGCTCATTCCACCATTTAGGCACCTAGATCAACCTTTCTTCAACAGTGGTACAACCAGTCTCCTACCATTAGTGGGCCGTAGAGTGTGGAAGGGGATGTAAGTCTTGAGGGACTGGAGGTTGCTTGAACCAGTCTCACTGATGGCCTTCAAAGTAAGCATCAAAGTCTTGTGTTTGATGTGAGCCTGGACCAGAAGCCAGTGAAGGGAAATGAGAAGCAGAGTAACGTGCATCATTTTGGGAAGGTTGAAGATGACACAGGCCACAGCATTCTGAATCCTCTGGAGAGGTCAGAGTCACAGGGGCTGTGAGACCAGCCAGGAGTGAGTTGCAGTAGTCTAATCTGGAGACTAATGCTTGGACCAGGAGTTGAGCTGAATGTTCTGTAAGACATGATCTGATCTTCTTGATATTGTAGAGGTCAAATCTGCAAGCCTTTGTGGCCTTTTTGTAGTTGTTCATGTTTTTCCTCATTGTTGATGGCTGCTGTTGGCTGATGGGTGACACTGACCACTCTGCTATGTGTTTCTAGACATTGATGAATGCACCATTGAGAATGGGGGGTGTGACTCTTTCTGCACCAACTCCGAGGGCAGCTACGAGTGCAGTTGCCGCTTTGGCTATGCCCTGATGCCTGACAAAAGAACATGCACAGGTGAGGCCTGACCATGCACCAATATCTCTTATACGTGATGTTATTTAATACTTATGAAGGATATTTTGGGGAGCTACATCACATGCTGTAAATTAGGAACATTTAAAGGCTTTAGAGATGGTGGCACAGTGTTGTGGTGGTTAGTACTGTCACCTTTGACACCTCTAGGCCTGGGGTTCAATTCCTATCTTGGGTCTGTGTGCATGGAGTTTGCATGTTCTCCCTGTGCTTGGTGGGTTTTCTCCTGGTTCTCTGGTTTCCTTCCACAGTCCAAAGCCATGCAGGTTAGTTTGATTGGTGAATCTGAATTGCCTGTGGTGTGTGTGCTCTGCAGTGGGTTGGTGCCCTGCCCTATGTGTTCTGGGATGGGCTCCAGGCTTCACTGTGACTCTTAACAGGATGAGGTGGTATAGAAGATGACTTTAAAGATTATGTTTTAGGACAGTACACAGCTAGACCTCCTGACACCTCCATTATCTGAGTGCATAATTTTACACTTTAGCTTTAGATTTTAAGCAGCCAAGTAGCTCAATGGGTAGAACACCAGGCTGGGATGTCAAAACCTCCTGGTTTGAATCCCAGCCCTCTCGCCAGGCGTGTTCCTGCGCAAGACACTCAATGCTTGCTCCCTGTGTGCCAAATAATGGCTGCCCACTGCTCCCCCATGGGATGGGTTAAATGCAGAGAGGTAAATTCCCTAGGGGATTAATAAAGTTAATTTTAATTTAGTTTTATTTTTATTGTCAGTAATACCAGGAGCAGAAATTTCATTTCACTCTTGGGGGGTCCAATAAATAGAAATATTTCCCGAGAACAATTCCTGAGGGGGACATTAATGATGTAGCTTGGTTTACAATTACAAACATGGGGGGAGGGGACAACCCTTTGGTGGGGGGGGGGGGCATGTCCCCCTGTTCCCCCCCAGGATTTCCGCCGATGTGTAGTACAAGACACTAGGACAAAGTTTGATATTGGGAGTTAGCACAACTGTTTAATACAAAAAAATATATAAATGTACAGTATATAACAAAACCTTAAATACTGGAAGAAATGGATGACATGATTTATACACCCCTTTAAGAATTAACGAAGACAGGAGAAAATACATAAGTAGTGGAGCTTGTTTAGTAGGTTCGAATGGAAGCTGAAGCTGTGTCCTTTGTCATGTCTCAACCCAAGTTTCATCAGTTTTACTAACATCCTGCTCCTCTCTGCAGACATCGATGAGTGCGAAGACAGGCCGGACATCTGTGATGGAGGCCAGTGCACTAATGTTCCCGGCCAGTACCAGTGCCTGTGCTTCGATGGGTTCATGTCCTCCGAGGACATGAACATGTGTCTTGGTAAAGCATTACTGTTCATTAAATAGTTGATAAGTGTGGAATTACCTGTTAATTAATTAATTAGTCTTTTGGATAGTTGAGATCCACAAGTCATTAAAAACAAAATGCCTCAGTTTATGTTTACAATGGTATATATGTTTCCCATTAGCTCAGCAGGGCATCAGTAATTAACAGGTGTAAAAGGTACCCCACAACGTGATGAGTAAGTGTAATTCACCAGTGTGGACCAAGCCTGTGGACCAAGTGTGTGCCAAGCCTGATGTAACAATTATAGATTTGTACCAGATTGCACTGGGATGCTGTTACTGTGAGGGGTTCCTTTTTTGGTGTGAACACAGTGTTTTTAGGTAGTAAAATGCCTCTCCCTGCTGTTCCCCTGCAGACGTGAATGAGTGTGACCTCAATCCGAACATCTGCCTCAGCGGAAACTGCGAGAACACCAAGGGATCCTTCATCTGCCACTGCGAGCTGGGTTACTCTGTTAGGAAGGGCAACACAGGCTGCACAGGTACGCGCACACACACACACACACGCGCGCGCGCAGTGTGAAGGTGGAGCTGAGTGGCCTTTCTGTAGCTTGTGGAGGGACTAAAGCTGTAGGGATGCTTCCTGAGAATTGAGGGTGTGGGGGGTGTGTTAAGTGACTCAACAAGGTGCCGTCATAGGAGCCAATGGGCTCAGTGGCCTCCAGGGGAAATCACGCGTGTCAAATGAGCTCACCAGCACATGATATGAAAACAAGGTCTTCTATATAGAAGCAGCTGTGTGCTTTATGACCTGGGAGAGGCCACGATGGCTCCAGAGTGTCCTCATCAGGGTCACGTGTCAGGCAGTCAGGCGGGTGGACCGAGTCGCTCTGTTAGTCCTCTGTGGCACTACGGATAAGGAAAGGACGGGAAGTAACTGAGTGACATCTGCCACCTCAACTAAACAGGCTGTTCCAAAGCAAATAAATGTGGATGCTAGGAAAAAGTGTCTCTCATTGTATTATTCACTGTGGATGGCCGGTCAGAGGCAAAGGGCCCTAAGAAAACTGAGTGAAGCCTTTCAATACAGTTTACTTCATTGATATTTTTAATTCTAATTCACAGCATATGCAAGCAGGCTGTGTAGAGTCAGAACAAGCTGGTTAGTTATATCACATGCTGAGCACCATCACTGGTTGTGCTGGTAACACTCCGATGTTTAAGATGACTGGCAGAGATATCAGATGCTGGACAAAATCAGTGTGATACCCCAGAGTAGACTTCAAATACAGTAAAAGCCCAATTGGAATACAACAGAAACTTACATATGGGCTCATACTGATTTTATTATTTTGAACATACAGGGGTGTTGTCATTAATTAAGGCTTGTTTTTGCAGTACTCATATTAAGGGTGGCGGCACGGTGGCGTGGTGGTTAGCACTGTCGCTGCGCACCTCCAGGCCTGGGGTTCAATTCCCACCCTGGATTTGTGTGCGTGGAGTTTGTATGTTCTCCGTGCTTGGTGGGTTTTCTTCGGGTGCTCCGGTTTCCTCCCACAGTCCACAGACATGCAGGTTAGGTTGATTGGTGTGTCCAAATTGCCCATAGTGTGTGTGCCCTGTGGTGGGTTGGCGCCCCGCCCTGGGTGTCCCCTGCCCTGCGCCCTATGTGCTCTGGGATGGGCTCCAAGTTTCCCCGCGACCCTCACCAGGAATAAGCGGTTAAGATAATGGATGGATATTAAGGGTTTGGTTGGCCAGGTCTTGAGAGATAATATAGATCTGTATTATGTTTGTCATGCATTTTTTATGTTATGGCCTTTCAGTACTCAACCTTGTCATTGTCCATGGAGTGGCAGCTCACAGGCAGAATTCAGTCTTTTTTTCTCATGTTTACCTTTACAGATGTTTTCTGAAGACAGCTTTAAATGTAGCACTTCTGTTACTTCTGAGACATTAGAATCAAACTTTTTTTAGGTGTTTGTATGGATTGTGTCTAGAGAGGTTACCGTTAGAAGGTCTGCTGTACATTGATCACCCAGCAAATGATTGCCTGTGGGGAGTGTGTGGCTTTTGTGCAGTGTTTCATGCTAATGATACGATGGAGAAACATTTGAGTAACACAAAAATTCGATGGGGAGTTAAAACGAGATCGTGGCTTGGAGATGTTTATGGAGCTAATCTAATCCTGAAGGTATGAGAAGTACAAGTCTGGGAGGAGCTCGATGTTGGCTTGCATTACATCACTCACATGGAGCCCGCTTTTTAGCACACATGGGAAGTCCGCCGTGAGCAATCACGGAGGGTTCCGGAATGCCTGAAGTCATCCCCCGTTTCACTCCCCTTGCCCGGAGAGACAGCTGCCGCGCCCACGCCTCACGTGTGAAGCATTAGCCCCTTAAAAGCCATCGCGGCCTGCTTTTATCATGACGGCATCGGATCCGTGTGGGTCCATCACACCATTTTTAGCATGCAGTGACTTCTGCTGCCAGTTTTTTGGTAGGGTTTTTCAGTGTTCTTGGCCCAAAGTGCTCATTTTCCACAAATTCCCTTCAAAGGCTGGCTGGACTCATGTGATGCCATGGGCCAGCTGCGCCTGGAACATGGTTTTACTCCCTGTGACAATACGTGCCCCCCGCTCAGAGGAAGTGTAATTGATGGCAAACTGCTTTTCTTTGTTGGAGACGTTTTAAATGACTCACAAGAACCAAAATATAAGAATGTCATAAGGCTTTAACCTTAGTGTTCTTGATGAGGCTGTCGTTCTGCTTGTTGAACTAAAGCTTCTGGACTACGCTGTTTAGTAATGGAGCTTTTTTTCTTCCAGTTAAACACTATAATGTAACCCAGCCAAAAAATGAGTTTAGGTGGGAGCAGTGAACCTACAGTTGGGTAGGATTATGATGAAGTACTTTATATGACATTTTTTACCTAATTTAATTGCATTAACTTTGATACATTACATTACATAGTTTATTTTTGTTTTTGTACACGCATTTATCCATAATTTTAAAACAATTTGTAAACATCTCAACTTGGATTTTATCTTACTTGTAGCCAGGTGTTGTTCTCCAGAGGCTAGCGTTCCCTTACATAGCAGGACCAGGTAATTACACACTTATAATATTTGGATGAAGTTCACAAGCATTCTTAAAATTTGCATGTCTGGCATGCAGGTTTTTTTTTTTTAAGGGATGAAAAGTGCTCTGTCCTTGTGCAGATGTGAGTGATCCTTGCTAACCCAGGACTGACACACAAACAGCACACAGGCCTTATCATACTTCCCAGGACTGACACACAAACAGCACACAGGCCTTGTCATACTTCCTAGGACTGACACACAAACAGCACACAGGCCTTGTCATGCTTCCCAGGACTGACACACAAACAGCACACAGGCCTTGTCATACTTCCCAGGACTGACACTGACACACAGCATGCAGGCCTTGTCATGCTGCTCCTCTGCTACACTTAAAGGAGTCACGAGGAGGCAGAACAAATGATTGCGTGAACCCCTCAGTTATTGTGGAAAAAAAAACAAACAATAACTGAATGTTTCTTATCCTGCAGAGATTAATGAGGGTGTAAATCAATGGACACTGCAGAAGAAGGATTAAAGGGCTGACTTCTGATGTCTGTTTACTGACGATCCCCGGGGTGTTCAGAACCTCTGGAGATCGTGGCGTGCAAGTAAAGCATGCCTGAGAGCTTAGTTGCACAATTTTTCGGGTTAGATCAACTCAGTATAAGAGTCTCCAGAGCAGAGATGTATGATGTCACTGACACTGAAACAGCCCTGGCAGCAGGGGCTGTGGTTTTGACCTTGAAGACAGTACCCCTTGCCATGTTTGTGGTTTTACTTCTCTGAGGCTAATGGGAGCTGTCCTGGTCTGTTCTCACGTGTCCCCTTTATACCTGTCCCCCATGTGGACTGTAACTGGTAGCTGTTCTCTTTGTGCAAATGGCAGATATCAATGAGTGTGAGATTGGTGCTCACAACTGTGACCGCCACGCCACCTGCACCAACACCGCGGGCAGCTTCAAGTGCAGCTGTGGCCCCGGCTGGATTGGTGATGGAATCAGGTGCACAGGTGAGTACCTGGAATGGGATGGGAATTAAATGTGTTTGTCATGCATGTGTTTTTGTTCATGCATGACAGTTTATCAACATCATTAGTAAGGATGATGCACGCTGTGCGTTTCAGACCTAGATGAGTGTTCCAATGGCACACACATGTGCAGCAACAATGCAGAGTGCAAGAACACCATGGGCTCATACCGGTGTGTGTGCAAGGAGGGCTTCAGTGGAGACGGCTTCTTCTGCTCAGGTAGGACCAACTCCTCCAGGGTGATGGGACAACCTATAGAACCACACTGTACTAAAACCTGACTACAGGATGATAACTGTAATGTTCTTGCCAACAGACACTGATGAGTGTGCAGACAACATTGACCTTTGCGAGAACGGCCACTGCCTGAACGTTCCTGGTGGTTACCGCTGCGAGTGTGACATGGGCTTCATCCCCACACGGGACAGCAAGGCCTGTGAAGGTACATGGGGCAGGGTTGGGTGTATAAACATGGGGCACAAACGTAGGACATATGTATGTATACCACACATGGAAATAGGAAGTGTCTGCTCTGTTTTACTGTTGACCACTGTGTGTCCTTTGTTCCACAGATATAGACGAGTGTACTTTTGCGGACATCTGTGTCAACGGAAAGTGCCAGAACACTCCGGGTCTGTTTAAGTGCCACTGCAGCACAGGGTATGAGTTAGACCGCAGTGGAGGCAACTGCACAGGTAAGGGTGTGCCTGCAAAGGCTCCCGCTCCACCTCCTGAGTCACAGTCCTACTACCCGAGTCATAGTCCTACTGCCTGAGGGACAGTCCTACTAACAAAGCCACAGTCCTACTGCCTGAGCCACAGTCCTACTAACAAAGCCACAGTCCTACTGCCCGAGCCACAGTCCTACTAACAAAGCCACAGTCCTACTGCCCAAGTCACAGTCCTACTGCCTGAGCCACAGTCCTCCTGCCCGAGCCACAGTCCTCCTGCCCGAGCCACAGTCCTCCTGCCCGAGCCACAGTCCTACTAACAAAGCCACAGTCCTACTGCCCGAGTCACTTTCCTACTGCCCGAGCCATAGTCCTACTGCCTGAGCGACAGTCCTACTAACAAAGCCACAGTCCTACTGCCTGAGCCACAGTCCTACTAACAAAGCCACAGTCCTACTGCCTGAGCCACAGTCCTACTAACAAAGCCACAGTCCTACTGCCCAAGTCACAGTCCTACTGCCAGAGCCACAGTCCTCCTGCCCGAGCCACAGTCCTCCTGCCCGAGCCACAGTCCTACTAACAAAGCCACAGTCCTACTG
>JABJVR010000016.1:6488691-6503562 GCA_025773905.1 Chitala chitala | reverse complement strand
CCCGAGCCACAGTCCTCCTGCCCGAGCCACAGTCCTACTGCCCGAGCCACAGTCCTACTGCCCGAGCCACAGTCCTACTAACAAAGCCACAGTCCTACTGCCCGAGCCACAGTCCTCCTGCCCAAGCCACAGTCCTCCTGCCCGAGTCACAGTCCTACTGCCTGAGCCACAGTCCTACTGCCCGAGTCACAGTCCTAGTCCCCAAATCACAGTCCAATTACCAAGCCACACTCCTACTACCCAAGCAAGCTACAGTTGTCACACCGGCAAGTCAAAATAAAAGTCTGATTAGTCCCCCCAAGTGAGGCACTGTGGTCTTTAGCTCAGCCGGCTAATCCTCTTTTCTGGTAACTCTGAGTGAGCTTTGTCTGTGTGGGTTTGAGGCTCAGCAGGATCACCCCAGTTACATCAGCTTGCAACACATCACTAACTGGTGTCCAAAGCCCCAAGGCAAAAAATGTATGTTGAGGATTTTTACTAATTGAGTTACTGAAGTAATTTCACTAAATTTACACAATTTTTTTTGACAATGTTATGGGTTTTTTCAATGTACTTCCTAGTTACAGCTAGATGAGTTTTCTTTGTAAAAGTGGTCTGACACAGACTTGTCTGAGCAGCAGATGTGAATGTGGCTCTCAGACTGGTTCATTGTGTCACCTCTCTGCTTTTTCCAGATGTGAACGAGTGCGCAGACCCAATGAGGTGCATCAGTGGCATCTGTGTGAACACTCCTGGGAGCTACATCTGCAACTGCCCCCCTGACTTTGAGCTCAACCCAACTCAAGTTGGATGCGTTGGTAAGGACCGTTTGGATGCTTTCGCTCAGTGTGAAGTGGACGAATTCAGGGAAAGCCCCAGGTGGGGAGCAGGCTTTTGCTCAGGGAGGTAACATGTGTGCCCTTTTCCAGATACTCGATCCGGCAACTGCTACCTGGATATGCGATGGCGAGGTGACGCTTCTGAGAGCTTGGACTGCTCCAATGAGATTGGTATAGGGGTGTCCAAAGCCTCGTGTTGCTGCTCCTTAGGCCAAGGCTGGGGTACTCCCTGTGAGGCCTGCCCCCCAGTTAATTCCTGTGAGTAGGACAGCCATTTTTCCTTAGCATCTTATTACATTTATTTACTTGAAATACTACATATGTACTATAATTAGTGGCTTTCTAAATTTTCATTTTGTCAAGCTAGAGATCTATCAAACGTAACACAAAAGCAGTTGAATGTTTTAATAAAATGTCGTATTTTTCAGCGGAGTATAAAACCCTGTGTCCGGGAGGCGAGGGCTTCCGGCCTAATCCCATCACAGTCATTTTAGAAGGTGAGGCTGATTGCCAGCAGACCTGCCTCTGTGGGGTGTGGATTGTGCACTAGCAGTAACAGTGACCACATTCATCTGACAGACATCAATGAGTGCCAGGAGCTTGTGGGCCTCTGTAAAGGCGGAAACTGCATCAACACCTTTGGGAGCTTCCAGTGTGAATGTCCCAGAGGCTTTGTGCTCGACGAAGAAACCAGGACATGTGAAGGTAATGTAACAGGAGCTGCCAAGAGGAGAACTGAAGTCTGAGAATGTACTGTATCTGATGACTCTGAGATAATGTGAGACTGTACTGTATCTGATGACTCTGAGATAATGTTAGACTACTGTATCTGATGACTCTGAGATAATGTGAGACTGTATAGTATCTGATGACTCTGAGATAATGTGAGACTGTACAGTATCTGATGACTTAGATAATGTGAGACTGTATAGTATCGGATGACTCTGAGATAATGTGAGACTGTATAGTATCTGATGACACTGGGAATATTAAATAATCCAATGCACCAGGAACTGGGCTGCAGATGGTTAAACTGGGGGACTGTATTCGCAGTGAAGCAGTGCAGTGTTCATGTCTGTCCTGTAGCTTTGTGAGACCAATTAAAACATCATTGTTCTCGCACTAGTAGTGAATATTTTGTTGTCGTTTCCTCCCTGGAATCATGAAAAAGAAAACTGTCAGTCACGAGACAACAACCCCCCCACCATTTTTGTGATTCAGATGTGGATGAGTGTGAGAGGCCTGGGATCTGTGGGCCAGGCCAGTGCTACAACACCATAGGGAACTATACGTGCATCTGCCCTCCAGACTACATGCAAGTCAACGGTGGGAACAACTGCATGGGTAAGTGTGTGTGTGTGTGTGTGTGTGTGTGTGTGTGTGTGTGTGTGTGTGTGTGTGTCCATATACAGGTAGTTGTTTGTAGCTATGTGTCTAGTTCAGTGTCTGTGTACCTGTGCACGTACATCACATGCATATGCTTCTAGTTGTGTCTTTTCCAGCATATTATAAATCCAAAGTCTTAAACGATAACACCCCACAATTTTCTTTTTTGTGGACAGCTAGATCTTCTAATAAATATTGGAACAATGATAAGTTTTTTGGAATTTGGCCTCTGTACACCACCACATTGAATTTGAAATGAAATACTCAAAATGTGAGCAAAATCTGCTTTAAATCTTTAATTTAATTCTGAGCATTACATTTGCATTTGGTGTCTGTTCACTCAATTCCACACTAGTACTGATTGTGTTCGTCCATTTGTCCTAGACATGCGGAAGAGCTTGTGCTACAGGAACTACCACTCGGACAATGGCACCTGTGATGGCGAGCTGGCCTTCAACATGACTAAGAAGATGTGCTGCTGTTCCTACAACATTGGGCGGGCCTGGAACAAACCATGCGAGCGGTGCCCTGTGCCAAGCACCAGTAAGTGCACACTCACAGTTAGGCCTTGGCAGTCAGATCAGCCTGGTTACCCCGAGTCACATGTCTCTCCCCAGATGAGTTCACCATCCTGTGTGGCAGTGAAAGGCCCGGGTATTACATTGACATTTACACAGGACAGGTCATAGGTAAGCAGATTCAAAATCCTTTATATTACTACGTTCATCATATCATATTTATAATAACTATGTTGTGAAGTTAAGTGCAGTCACGCACACGTTCTACTTCTCTACGGAGATTTCCAGTGAAGTGGATTTTCCTGTGAGAGTCTCTTGATGACGTGTGTCTTTCTGTGTGGTTTGCCAGACATTGATGAGTGCCGGGAGATTCCTGGCGTTTGCGAGAATGGCGTGTGCATTAATTTGGTTGGCAGCTTCAGGTGTGAGTGTCCAATGGGCTTCGTCTACAACGACAAGCTGCTCATCTGTGAAGGTGAGACCCTGTGTGCCCTCTATCCATGTTGCAAAACGGATGTCTTGTACGCACGGCTGAGATTTTGCTGAGATGCACCCTGGGGTGTGTGGGTTTTTTTCTTGCCAGACATCGATGAATGCCAGAATGGGCCCGTGTGCCAGCAGAATGCCCGCTGCCAGAACATCGCAGGCAGCTACCGCTGTGATTGCAAGCCAGGGTACCGCTTCATCCCAACGGGCCAGTGTGTTGGTACGTGCTGCTCCGCTGTACACACGTGCTCCGTGTAGCCAAGCCCACACAGGACCTCCTTACACACCAACACACACGCTGAACACAAGCGGCCTTGTTTTACCTACATGTCTGTGTTTTACACAGCCACGATACCAAGCAACAACACAAAATAATGACACACCAGTAATGTTTGTTATAGCTTGTTTTTTAAGGATAAATATGGCTTTTTGTTAAATAACCCATATTTAACACTGGTGATAGCTCATCTTTAGTATGTCCTTTAGTACATCCTAACGTGGCAGGAGGGAGAACAGCAGCTGAAATAAGGTCTTCGTGCCTTATACTTTTTAAAATTTTATTGTAGTGTTACCATTTCACCAAAGGCTACAAACTGGTCAACTTACGTGTTTTTGTTTTTCTGATGTTTATGCACAAACTACCCTTTTGGTTTTTATGCTCCTTTGTTTTTGTCCTCTTGTGAACAAAAAGACGTCTTTCTGCAGCAGTACCTCTGTGGCAGCTTTCAGTATGCCTGCCAGCAATGTCTTTAATTTAGCATTTGGCTACTTCCTGTTTTTCTTCCTCCTTTTATATGTAGCGAAAGTGCAGTTGGGGAACCCAGCACAATAGCAGCTGGTTAGTGATAGTGAAGTCTGATAATAGTTCATCTCGTCAGACCAAGTCTGTGGAAAAAATTACTCCATGATGTCATACTTGGAGTGGCATAAAATGTCTTTAAAGAAACAGAGAATAAACATGACACCCTGCAGAGCTAACATACGTTAAAGATATGCAAGCTGATTAACATGCATGTTTGTATATGGTGTATACAGATGGTTTTATGGTGTAGAGTTTGTGTAGGGTTGTGGGCCGTACAAGTGTCCTCGCTCTTTCTGTGGATGGCGAGATGGCCCCAGAAGGAGCTCTCACACAGCTACCATGTAAATAGCCACAAGGCAATGAGGAAAATTTACTATTTTCAAAAAAGACAGGCCAAGTTTATAGGAACCATAAGTAAGCATAACTCCAGCGTGGAGTATTTGTCATTATAAATACATATGTACTTGGGTTACTGCAGTTAGTCCTTAAACATTATAGTTTTATTTGCTTTGTCGCTGCCCTTCCCCTCTGCATATGTGTGTCTGACACCAGAGTGCTCCGCTGCATTGAGGTTTTTATTTTATGCTACTGAGAGCCATATGGAGACCACGAGTGCTTGACTATCCTCTGACCTACCCCCAAATGGCAGACCGTAATGAGTGCGTGGAGAACCCCAACGTGTGCAGCCCTGGCCAGTGCATTGACGTAGTGGGGGGCTACCGCTGCATCTGCCCTAATGGCTTCAAGACCACTCCAGACCTGTCCATGTGCATAGGTGGGTCCCCTTTGCCTTCCATTAACCAGTTGCAAAAGGCAATTCTTGGTGTCCAGCTGTCCTCTTAGTGGCAGCAGCCTTCATTAAAGCCCAACATAAACCTACTAGTTTAGTCTACATGGAGCTAAGCTTTATGTAACAGGCTGCCTGGCGTCGTTACAGACACAGACGAGTGTGAGAGGCAGCCATGCGGTAACGGGACATGCAAAAACACCGTGGGATCATACAACTGCTTGTGCCACCCTGGTTTTCAGTTGTCCCACAACAACGACTGCATTGGTGAGTGGGACATTTTTAATAGGCTTTACTGAGCTTTTACTGCCATCGCATTATACATTTGTATAACTGTCCAATGTTTTTGTGTCATAATGTGCCTGTGTGTGACTGTTGTGTGTTTGTCATAATGTACCTGTGTACAATGGTGCAGTGTGTTTGTGTCATACTGCATGATTGTGCATTTGTGTCATGATCAACTTGTGTTTCACTGTGCTGTGTGTTTGTGTCATAGTAAACCTGTGTTTGTGCTGTGTGTTTGTCATAATGAACCTGTGTTTGACTGTGCTCTGTGTTTGTGTTGTAATGAACCTGTGTTTGACTGTGCTGTGTGTTTGTGTCATAATGAACCAGTGAGTGACTGTGCTGTGTGTTTGTATCATAATGAACCTGTGTTTGACTGTGCTGTGTGTTTGTGTCATAATGAACCAGTGTGTGACTGTGTTGTGTGTTTGTGTCATAATGAACCTGTGTTTGACTGTGCTGTGTGTTTGTGTCATATTGTACCTGTGTGTGACTGTAAGTAAGTAAAGTTTATTTATATAGCACTTTTCACAGAAAGAGTGCTTCACAATAAAATCACTTTGTGACTGTCCCGTGTGTCTAATTGTAGCCTATCTGTGTGTGTGTGCTGTGTTTGTGTCATATTGTACCTGTGTGTGACTGTGCTTTGTGTGTCATTATTGTAGCCTACCTGTGTGCTCTTTCTGGTTGTCATACAGAGCTTGTTTGTAACAGTCTTGTGTGATTTCCTGTCTTCCAGATGTAGACGAGTGTACTACCCAGAGGGGTGTGTGCAGAAACGGAGTGTGCACAAACAGTGTGGGCTCGTTCACATGTTTGTGTCAAGACGGGTTTGAGCTCACAACTGATAAAAGGAGTTGTGTTGGTGAGGAGCCACTTTGTTTCATCGATAACAGTGCTTCAACTCTGGGGCATCTCTTTGTAAAAATCCTGACTTGGTGAGAGCATCACTGCTAGTGCCTCAGTTAGATGAAAGTGTTTTTACTGTCCCTGACTGGGACGATGTTGTGTGCTTGTGATAATTGTACCCTGACATTTCTCTGTGTGTGCATTGTGGACCTTCTAATTTTTAAAAATACTTCCCTTGCAAAAACAAAAACACAAAACTAACAAATAAGCATATTATATGTAATATTGCCAAATATAACTCCACAAAAACAGTTCCAATTTCTTACCACCATGGATCACATGTTTTTACTTCATGAATGCCTGCTGAATGCAATATTAGTACATCTTGTTTATGTAGCCAAACTGGTAGTGCGCACACTGTCACTTTTCTGTCATATTGTTCTTACACAATACCAAACTTAGGCAATGATCATAGTCCACAGAATGCAACACTAGTCAACCTGTACAAAAAATGATCTCCTTATATATATTTTTTTTTTGCCCACTCACTTCTTGTTAAATATGAGAACGTCAAATGTAAAACATGGCATCTCAAAAAAAAAATAAGTGAGACAAAATGTTTGCATTTCCAAATTAGATATTGCAGTGCTGTTTGGAAGAGCACTCTGTAGTACACTCCTGACACGTCACTGTGTCTGTGCCACAGTACTGACACGCCACTCTGTCTGTGCCACAGTACTGACATGCCACTCTATCTGTGCCACAGTGCTGACACGTCACTCTGTCTGTACTACAGTACTGACACACCATTCTCTCTGTATTACAGTACTGACACGCCACTTTGTCTGTACTACAGTACTAACACGTCACTCTATCTGTATTACAGTACTGACACATCACTCTGTACTACAGTCCTGACACGCCACTCTGTCTGTGCCACAGTGCTGACACGCCACTCTGTCTGTACTACAGTACTGACACACCATTCTCTCTGTATTACAGTACTGACACGCCACTTTGTCTGTACTACAGTACTAACACGTCACTCTATCTGTATTACAGTACTGACACATCACTCTGTACTACAGTCCTGACACGCCACTCTGTCTGTGCCACAGTGCTGACACGCCACTCTGTCTGTACTACAGTACTGACACGCCATTCTGTCTGTATTACAGTACTGACACGCCACTCTGCCTGTACTACAGTACTAACACGTCACTCTGTCTGTATTACAGTACTGACACATCACTCTGTACTACAGTTCTGACATGCCACTCTGTGTGTACTACAGTACTGACACACCAGTCTGTCTGTACTACAGTATTGACACATCACTCTGTACTACAGTCCTGACATGCCACTCTGTCTGTACTACAGTACTAACACATCACTATGTACAACAGTCCTGACATGCCACTCTGCCTGTACTACAGTACTGACACATCACTCTGTACTACAGTCCTGACACACCACTCTGTCTGTACTACAGTACTAACACATCACTCTGTACTACAGTCCTGATACGCCATTCTGTCTGTGCCACAGTACTGACACGCCACTCTGTCTATGCCACAGTACTGACATGCCATTCTGTCTGTATTACAGTACTAACACGTCACTGTCTGTACTACAGTACTAACACGTCACTCTGTCTGTACTACAGTACTAACACGTCACTCTGTCTGTATTATAGTACTGACATATCACTCTGTACTACAGTTCTGACACGCCACATGTCTGTATTGCAGTTCTTCTGTAATTTAGTCATTCTGATACACACATGTATTACTGTATAGTCTGTTCATTTTCATCACCTCTTCAAATCAGTATTCATACAATAAATTAATTTCTGCATCTTTTTAAAGGACCACGACATTTACTTTTGATTTCAGTGGAAGATTTCTGCAGATTGTTGAGGCACTGCATGGTTGCAGCTGTATTGTATTTACAGCCTTGTGTTGTAAGTGCAGTGCAGGCCCTTAGTACTTTATTACAGTTTGAGTTTATGTCCTACAGCAGCCCTACAGCTGCTCTTCCTGTGTCTCCCACAGAGCTTTGTTATGTTTACGTCTAGCCTCTTTCTGACAACACCATTTTTCCTTAACCAGAGTTTATGTCTAACAGAATCCCAGAGCTTAGCTTGCTTGTAATTCAGAGGTCAAGAACAAAAGGACAAAAAAAAGAGTCAAAGTGGGTAAATACAATGAGTAAATCCGGTAGTGTTCTACATTTTCAAAAACCCCATTTTGCCAAAACGTAAATAAAACAAAATTGTGATTCATCTGCATTGTACTTGTGAGTTTGTAGCAGTACTGGTTGAAGGCTGATCTGTCAGTGTTTGGTGACACTTGGGTTTCTCACACAGATATCAACGAGTGCCTTGTCAATTCCAGCATATGTGGTTCTGGATCATGCCAGAACCAGGAAGGAACGTACAGCTGTAGCTGTTCAGATGGCTACAAGGAGGTCAACAAAGTGTGCAAAGGTAACCTCCTCTTTTTCACGACCACAGAACAGTAGGGTCATCTGGCAGGGGCCTATTGGATTTACACATTTTTTTTTTGTCTTTAAATGGACTTTAAGAAAATAAATGGGAAAAACTAGTATTTTTCAAATATCATTAGTTGGATAATATTTGAGAAATAGGACATCTGATGCTGTATGAATTCCTAATCACGTTAGACCTATATAAAATTGTGAATGTCTGGTTTGTCTACATGAACATGGTCTGAGTCTGAGCAAAGGCAGCATTGTTGTGTTCCATGTGCCTGTTTTTTGGAAGAGGTTAGACTGGGGATGTGCTAAGGTTGTCTTGAATCTCAGTGTAATATAATGTTGTTTGTGATTCACATGAAAAGTAACTCTGTCAACGCCACTGGCAGCTGAACTACACTCGTAAATGGGATTTTGAAGACAGACTATTTATTTATTTTTGGGGTTGCATTTTTTGTCCTAACGTAATTGTACAATTTTTTTCTCTTCTGCTTTGTGCAGACATTGATGAGTGCACGGTGAACCCAGAGATTTGTCAGTATGGCACTTGCTCCAACACGATGGGCAGTTTTACATGCACGTGCCCAGAAGGCTTCCAGCTTTCCTCTTTGGGTACCAGGTGTATGGGTGAGTCCCTGCCATCACCCTGTTGGTGTAGAGTAGCATGGCCAGTGCTCATAGACTCAGCAACATGCCTGGTGAATTAGAGCACTGTACTGTGTTAATAGACTGCTGAAGTCAGAGCCTTTTTGTACGACATTGTAATGCCTACATCACATCTCTGTAGGATTCCATCTTTATACACAACAGCAGCTTTATGGAAAAGCAGATGAAATGTCTTTGTACTAAGATAAATCATTTGTTTGGGCTGCTGCAATAAGATACTTTGTGTCGCAACATGTGAACATGAGATTAGACATAACTTGGGACAAGACAGGGAAGGTAATATGGATTCAGTAGAGATTTGTAATTCCTGTCATACTCTTTCTGTTTTAAACCCACTGAGTGTGTGATTTCATCACACTCTTTACAGCCATTTTATATTTAAAAACTGTCACAGCTCACCATTTGACCATTTGGCCTCGTTTGCAGCAATAAATACATACTCAGGGAATTAAAGTCAACTTAAATACTTATAATAAGATAGTAGTAATTTGTCTATGTTCCTTTGACTCTTGGAGTATTTGGTTCAGGTCAGGTTTATTAATGCTAAAACACCATTTTCCCCATCATGTGAATATCACAAATGGTATTGAGCGACCTGGTTAAGTATAGGAAAACATTTTTTATTTCTCAATGCGGGGTGCTTGCCTGGGTTGTGATCCAGTTGTAGAGACAGGTTGAGTATAGATGCATATAGCAGCTGCTTGTGAACCTCTTCTGTGCACAGTCTAGCAGACACACAGTGCAGACTGACCATTCCTCTGTCCTGTCTACCTGCACAGATGTCCGCGTCAGCTTCTGTTACACCCTGTTCGAGAATGGGAAATGCCAGAGGCCCAAGACCCACAACACAACCAAGGCATTGTGTTGCTGCAGTGCCATGCCAGGACAAGGCTGGGGTGACCCCTGTGACATCTGCCCCACCAAGCAGGAGGGTGAGGAGGTGGAAAGAAAAGGAGTGAAGACCTCCTCTTACTGCTGTACACAGGATCTCCTTGTTGCATGCCAGTGGCAGCCTGTCCAACGAATGACATTAGTAGTCTTCCTTCTTGTTCTTTGGGAAAGATGAAGAATACGTGAAGTTTGAACTTGATGAGAGCATTTGGTGATGTGCATAAGATCACTGATTAGTGTTTGACATGCACAAGCCGATGATCTTATATCGCTGGTCCAAATTTATTGGAACTGCTTAGAAATTACAGGCTGATTTTTTTTCTGTTATGTTTGGATTTTATTCCAGAGGGCTTCAAATTACTCTGCGCAGGGGTTGGCCAGATTATGGGCCCTTATGACACTCTTGAAGGTAGGGTTGATGAATTTTTAAAAGTCTATACATTGGCAACGCTGTGTGAGGTTGTGCTAGGGCTAGTGATGACCGATATTACCTTATTTTATCAAGACTGTTTCCAGTTGTTTCCACAGTCTGCCTTTGAAAGTTGTCACAAGAACTGCAATAGAACTCCATACTTAATAACTACAGAACAAACCAGCAAGTGCCTGTCATGGGATTTCTTGGTGTTTAGAGGTTACAACAGACAAACAAAAACACTTTGAAGTGTAACCAAGCAGTTTTAGCCTGCAAAACATCCATGTGTTGTCTGTATATATAACGCTGTCAATATCTGTCTGGTGTGGATGTCAACACATTGACAAGATCATGAACTTAAATTAATTTGTATACTGTTGGACTGCTAAAATATTGCACTCGTGTCACGCATAAAGTAAACAGCACATGGTCCATAAACGGTTGGCTGCACTTTTGAATAAGCTGCATGGCATAAAGAATCGGTTCTGAAAAACAGTATTACTTTGATTGTGTGGAAATGGTTTGGATTTTGTTTGGACAAAAAAAAAATGTATCGTAGATTCTAACGAAAATATTGTTATATTTTGGCTATATCGCCCACCGCTACCTAGGGACCATATGGGAAATATCTGTTGTTGTTTGATTCAGATATCGATGAGTGCTTGAATCCAGATGCCTGCAAAAATGGTGAGTGCATCAACACGGATGGGTCCTTTCGGTGTGAATGTCCCTTTGGCTTTCGACTGGACTACTCAGGCACATCGTGCGAAGGTAAGCTCTGATCAGAACTATTTTAGCTCGAGAGAAAAATGAAACGGGACATTTAAAGTGTGATGGAGGCTCATGTTGGTACTTCCTTTTCACATAGATACCAATGAATGTGAGCTGGGCAACCCTTGTGGCAATGGGACATGTACCAATCTCATTGGGGCTTTTGAGTGCACCTGTGAAGAAGGCTTTGAGCCAGGGCCCATGATGTCCTGTGAAGGTACAGTCAACCTTCTTACATTAATACTCATATATAGTAGAGGAGAGGTACACTCCACTGTGTTATACCCACAGTCGAGCCACAAGTGAACTCCCCTCACTGTTTCTCTGTGCTCAGATGTGAATGAGTGTTCCCAGAACCCCCTGCTGTGCGCCTTCCGCTGTGTCAACACGTATGGCTCCTACGAGTGCAAGTGCCCTGCGGGCTATGTCCTACGGGAGGACGGGAGGATGTGCAGAGGTAAAGAACACTTTTCACAGCCAGGACATCTACCTAAAAAGATGTAATCTGCTCTGTAGTTCCAGACAGAATCAGTATGTAAATTTCAATGGATAGACTTTGGTGTAAATAACATTTAACACTCACTCTTACCTGCAGCCTATGAAAAAAAAATCTAATTTTGAAAAGCATTACATTTTCTAGTGGGTCTGTCAGTTGTTCCAATGTGCCTCGTAATTTGAACAGCGTTAGGCTCTGACAACTCCATGCCTCTTCCCTGGATGTCAAACTGCATGTGGCCTGTCTGGTTTGGAATGGTTACAAACCCTGATCTCTCCTTCAGATCAAAACGAGTGTGAGGATGGTATTGATGATTGTGATAGCAGAGGAATGAGTTGCAAGAATCTGATAGGCCACTACATGTGTATCTGTTCCCCCGGCTACGTCAGAATGCCTGATGGAGAAGGATGCATGGGTAAGAAAGGCGGCCATTTTATTTTCAGCTCCAGCATTATTAGTGGACAGCCTGCTTGTCCCAGTGTAGTGTGTGCACAGGCAAAATCTCTGCATGGGCCCAGTCTGCAAGTATTGCAGAAAAAATGATTTTTCATATTCTTACACTGACACTTCCTCAGTGTCATATCGTCAGTGAAATTACTTAATGATTACACTGTTTGAATCCAAACCCACTTTCTTCAGAGATTAGAGTCTGGGTTCAAACCTCAAACCTCACTACGTAAAAGAGAACGTGAACTCAGGTACCCCAGAAGAAGAGAGAACCTCAGTTCAGTGACTGCATCCTCTGTTGTCTTGCACTAGACTTGAACGAGTGTGCAGCCAAACCAGGCATCTGTGTGAACGGGCGCTGTGAGAACACGATAGGCAGTTACCGCTGCAAATGTGACGAGGGCTTCAGTGCTAGTCCCTCACAGACAGAGTGCATTGGTGAGTGTCACAGCCTGCAAACATTCCTCACACACACACTCACTCACAGACACACACTCACACACACACACACACACGGACAAACACGTACATATACCATGAACCTCTATGACATATTGTGGGCCTGCCTATATAAATGTTTTAAAATGCCCTTTCTTATTAGATTTTTGATTGGAAAAGAGCAAGCCAAAATGGTTTTCAATTTTTGAACTTTCATACTGGAACACCCTATCTGGCCCATTTGGACAATTTTAAGATTGATTCCCTGTTTTTCTTCAACCTCGCTCTGGGTCTAGACATGGATAAAGCAGCAGCGTCCCCCTGCACCTGGATTCAAATTCATTTTTTTTTAGTTCTGCTAATGTTCTGGCTGTTGTGTAGTAGTGGAGATTTCAGTGAGGGTTATGTTCATCTGTTTTTTTTTTTCTCCAAAACAGATGGACTTAACACACAATACACAGATTTTCAACAGTCACTACAGGAAGTGTAATGACTAATACCAGTTGATCTTAGAGTGTTGACATGGCAAACACAACCTGTCAGACTGACTACCAGGCTGAACGGAGTAGTTTTGTTGAAAATCTTCATTCGTTTCCTTTGTCTGTATTTTTGTTCTATGACAGATAGCATTCTCAATGTTTTGGATATAAGTACATGTTCACAGCATCGTGGGCATTGTACTGGCTAGTAACTGTCCAACACTCTCCCCTCCCTTCCTCCCTCTCCTTCTCCCTCTCTCTCCCTCTCTCCCTCTCTCTTTCTCTCTCCCCCTCTCTGTCTCTCTCTCTCCCCACCCAGACAACAGGCAAGGGTTTTGTTTCACAGAGGTCCTGCAGACATTGTGCCAGATGACCTCCACCAACCGCGTCAGTGTGTCCAAGTCGGAGTGCTGCTGCGATGGAGGCCGAGGCTGGGGTAGCGACTGCGAACTCTGCCCCCTGCCTGGTACCACCCAGTTCAAGCGCATGTGCCCTCTTGGACCCGGCTTCACCACTGATGGAAAAGGTTACTGCAAAGAAAGGATTATACCTATGGCAATGTATGGGCAGAAGGGCTAAGAGCAAGTTCTGTTTTCAGTTACTAAAAGAGCACGAAAACTCTGCTAATTAAGTAGTAATTGGTTATGACTGATCAATGTGAGCTGAAAACTGTTTCTGTTGTCTGTTTTTGCACAGATATTGATGAGTGTCGCGTAATGGGCAACCTGTGCCGTAACGGTCGCTGTGTGAACTCACTGGGCTCCTATTTGTGTTCGTGCAAATCAGGATACACCACAGACATCGCAGGCACCAGCTGCGTGGGTAAGACACCATGAAGATTGCTCTTCTAAGAACAGGGCGTGAGTCACACATGCTTGTCCATGGCCAAGAAAGCGTGTTATACTGTGTAATGTCTGCATTATGTGTGTTAGGTTCTTATCCAGCCCTGGACAGTGGACACTTAAAAATTGAAGAATAAAGTCAAAATGTGTAAAAATGGAGCATGACTAATCAGCTGCCCACCATCATGGGCTTTGCCTACAAGCGCCTCCCTGAACTGACCGAGCACCACATGGCGTGAAACGTTTCTCTGCAGAAGTGTGTCCTTCTTGTGCATGTTCATGAGCAGGCGTGCCTCTCATTGCCTACACTGTTGGCCTTTCAGATGTGGATGAGTGTGCCCAGGCACCAAAGCCTTGCAACTTTCTGTGCAAAAACACAGAAGGCAGTTATCAGTGCTCCTGCCCCAGGGGATATCTCCTTCAGGAGGACGGCAAGAGCTGTAAAGGTAAGGGTCTGTCTCTCACTAAACACCATACCTGTCTGGGTTCAGGGGGCCACGGTGGCTCAATGACTACTGCTGTGTCCTTGTTACTCCTGCACTGGAGGTTTAAATCTCCCCTCCAAGAGAGGTTTGAGGTGGGGTTTGCATGTTCTCCCATGCTTTATGGGCTTGTTATGGCTACTCTAGTCCCCTCTACACAGCCCAAAAAGATGTGTCGTCAACTGATTGGTGTTTAAAGATGTGTCGTCAACTGATTGGTGTTTAAAGATGTGTCGTCAGCTGATTGGTGTTTAAAGATGATGTCGTCGGCTGATTGGTGTTTAAAAATGTGTCATCATCTGATTGGTGTTTCCCGATTGCCTTGAGTGCATGACAGGATGTGCGTGTGCAGTTGCACCCTGTGATGGGTTAGCACTCTATTCAGGTTGTCCCCTGTCTTGTGTTGTAAGCCTTGTGAGAGAGGCTCGCGGGGGGCGGCCCCCCCCCCCCCCGCGCGCGGGGGGCGCGGGGGGGATGGGGGGGTTGGGGGGGGGGGGTGTGTTTTTTTTTTGATTGGTGT
>JABJVR010000016.1:6461283-6488591 GCA_025773905.1 Chitala chitala | reverse complement strand
TGCCGGTGTTCCCCTGTCTTGTTCTGTAAGCCGTGTTTGATCGCCTCCAGCCCCCCCCCCCCCCAACCCTGCGCAGGATAAGAAGTATGCAAAATGGATGGATGACCTGGGTTCATATTTTTTTGACAAGATGAGGATGTACAGTGCCTGCAAAAAGTATTTGAACACTTAAGCCATGCTTAAAAATGTTAGCTTTTTAAATATTACATAACAGAATGTTAAACCCAATGAGCCCTTATGTTAAATAAGGATAAATTTAAGCACGCTTTTCCAGCAAAGCATTTAATGAAAACATAGTGGTTACTTTTTAAGTTATACAACAATAGACATACTGTTCAAAGTTAAGACATAAAAGTATTTGGATGCTTTAGTCCTGTCTGGTTGTCAAGCGTGATGGAATGTGTTCATGGATAATGTTATGAAACGGTGTGTGCATGAAGAGAATGGAGTCTTACTCCCATTGTACACCATGTTGGAGCAGTTCTTTGACAGTAATTGTAAAAATAGTTAAGAAAAATGAAGTTAGATCTGATAAAAGGGCTAGGATAATTTGTCTCTACAAAAAATGCAGTTTTGTTTGACAGATCACTAAAATACTTTTGATGGCTGTTCTGCTCACAGATCCTGGAACTTCTGTATTTAATTTCTTTCCCAGCTAAGAGAAAATGTGTTGTTGAGAGCGTAGCGTGTTGAGTCTGCATTTTTTGTGTTAAGACAGGTACATTCCTGTGTGCTGCACACATTCCTTGCCCTCTGCTCACTGTGGCTTGTGAGAGAGGTGCCTCGGGGCTGCCTCGGGGCTGCCTCTGGGCTGCCTCGGGGCTGCCTTTGGGATACGGAGCGTGGTGTTCACATGTGGATTTTAGCTTGTCAGACTCCAGCTGGCCTCAGTGCATCAGGCCATCTCTTCTGCTTCTGGCTTCAGCTTCTTTCTTTAGCGGTCCCAGCGATGTGCGTGCTGTTTACCCCCCTAGGCTCTTGGACTCCCCCCATGTTTAATGCCTATCTTGCTGTTATTTGGCTGGGTCTTGGTGTGCTGCTGTCCCAGCCTCAGCTCTCCTGTCCTCTTCTCTGCAGACCTGGATGAGTGCTCCACCAAGCAGCACAACTGCCAGTTCCTGTGTGTGAACACCATCGGGGGCTTCACCTGCAAGTGTCCCCCCGGCTTCACCCAGCACCACACAGCGTGCATCGGTGTGTGCCAAGCCTGCACTCACCATATCCACAGGCCAGCCGTTTATTTCAGGAAAAACAATTACATGCTCAGCATTTTTTTGACATGGTTTATTGTTCTTGGTTGATGTTTAACAGTAACACTAAGCCTGAATTATTTTAGGTAACTTAATGGGGACTTGTTGTGGAGTGTTCAGTTGCTTGTTTCCATGGAGGCACTGCGGGTTTCCAAGTCTGACTGCAGCTGCTGTGACCTCAGACTTAAACACTTCAAAGCGTGTAAACAGTGTGTAGCAGCAGAGCACTCAGGACTGTCTGAGCTCCCATCAGCGGTGACCTGCTCATGACAGAACTATAGAACTTCTCAGTAAATTGCCGTCATTCTCAAGGAGTTACTGTGAGAACACGATTCCCTGGTTGGAGAACATGAGTAGTGCTGATCTGCATCCTGATTCACACATCTGTGCAGACAACAACGAGTGTTCCACAGACCCAGGCCTGTGTGGCTCCAATGGCGTTTGTCAGAACAGTCCAGGCAGCTTCAGCTGCGAGTGCCAGCGTGGATTCTCTTTGGACCCAACTGGGAGCAAATGTGAAGGTAAGATATTCTGATGGGGCTGCACAGTGGCTCCAGGAGCAATGTTGTTGCCTCACACCACTTTGGTCGTAGGTTAGGACCCGGGCCTTGGCACTGCGCACATGGAGTTTGTGTGTTCTCCCTGTTCTCCCTGTGAATAATGGGCCCTATCCAAACATCATACAGCGGAGGCTTATTGCAAATTATAAACTACTCCCAGCTTGTTTTTGTGTGTGTGTGTGTGTGTGTGTGTGTGTGTGTGTGTGTGTGTGTGTGTGTGTGTGTGCGTGAGAGAGTCTTTGCATTTCGCTAGTTTCAGACTTTATGTTGACTGTTACCTGGGATACCCCTTACGCTGTATATGAGCTTTGACGATGAATGTACAGTGTTGAGAATCCACATGCGTCACAGAAAACAAACACAGATAGGCATCAAAGACAGCAAGACATTTCCTTTTGTTGCACTATTGTATCATATTAAGGCTCACATAGCTATTTGTCTACTTTGGTTTTTTAAATTGAGAGGTAACATTGTGCATGACAAAAGTAGTTTATTGCATGTTGTTTTTCATGCCAAGTGTCTCTAGAAATGAATGGGTACGCACAGCCACACCAGTATCTCTTCTCAATATGTACATTGACTATGGAAGAGCCAAGGCTCATGATACAGACAGGAAAAGGGTCCGTTTGGACAGAAAATCTGTAAAAGAAATGCTAATAGGCAAATAAGGTACATTTAAGTCCACAAGTTCATCAAGAACAATAGAATAGAATAGAACGAAACATAGATAGATCTTTCTTGTCGTTGTTTGAAACAATGAACAGCTGTTTTAGCAGCTCTCAAGAACTGGCAATGTACACATAATAGCAGAAGTTACAAAACTAACAGTGAACAAAATGAGGTAATATATACAAACTTGTGCAAATGTTAACAATACAGTGCAAGTGTAATGAAGTGACAGTAGCAAGTGTTGAGTGAATAGTTCCTTCCAGTACTTTAGTAGAGGTTTATTGCATCTTAGTTTTAGAAAATGAAGGGGAAGGGGGTGGAGAGGAGGATTTATGCATTTGACTGCCTGTGGAAAGAAGCTGTTTTTTTAATCTGTTGGTCTTAGTTTTGATCAGATAAGAACAAATGGCAGACCAGCACTGGTGTCCTCAGATCTGGCTAGTGTAAAATAAGTGTGTGTATACATGAATACAGGGCAGGAGAAACAGGGAAGACTGATTATTAACTCCAGTGACTGGTGAGTGCTGACTGCTGACTCTTTATCCTGACAAAGGCATCCAAGACGCCTGCAATTACTTTCTCATCGACTTGCATGTCGATGACCTTGAAAAAGAAGCAGTACAGGAATGCAGTGTAAAACTCCTGTTTTGGGTCTGGTCACAGATATGTGCATTAACGTTTTATTTAGCCTATGATGTCATGCTACACCAGATTTACTCTTGGCTCACTTGCACCCCCTGGCAGACATGGATGAGTGTGATGGGAACCATCGGTGCCAGCATGGCTGTAAGAACCTGGTGGGAGGTTACCGCTGCAACTGTCCCCAGGGCTATCTCCAGCACTACCAGTGGAACCAGTGTGTGGGTGAGTCCTTCCTTATAACTGCACCACCTACTACTAAGAGCATAAACTCAACCCTGTGTACCTCTATATATAGAACTGCTTTAGATTCTGGCAGAGGGCTTGACGGTATCAGATAATTAGTAAATAAGGAGGAGTCAGGCAGCTGCTGTCATGTAAACATGGTAGTCCAGCAGCCTTCATGTGCAGAGAGCAGCATGCTGTTCATCACTGGTCTTCTGCTCCTCAGTGCCTTAACTGTCCCTACAAGTGTGTTGTGGCCACACCACATGGTTTACATGTGTAATTGTTTTAGCCTTTGCCGAATCCATCCATGCAGACAGGGTTGTGGCAAGCCTCTATTTTTACTAAGGTAATTTTTGGCTACGTGGTTGGTGGATGTAAACAACAACAACAAAAAAATAATATAAACTTTAACTATGAACATTTCATTTTAGACTGTGTGTGTGTGTGTGTGTGTGTGTGTGTGTGTAAGTACAATATACTGGAGAATGATGCAGCCAGCATTAGGAATAACTAAACCTTCAAATATGTACTATGCTGTTGCTCATAAAGTTTGACCACCTTCATATTTTCTAGACGTTTTAAAATTTCAAATTTGCTTTGTTGCTTTATTTTTTTATTTATTCACTTGCACATTTACAACTGGTTTTAATATCAAAAAAAATTTTAAATACTCACCATGTACTGAACACATTTAATACAATGAGACACGTAACCGTGCAGATGAGTGGTCTCGGTCTCTCGCAGCTGCTCCCAAGGCAGAGCACACTGCTCACACACCGCTGTACCGCAAGCATTGTTACATTGGTGCTGTGTGTAAGGTTTGGGCACGTCAAACAGGCTATGCTTTTTTTGCCAGACTTTTCATATTACTCTGGTTTTATGTATATCAGAATTATGGTTTTCTGAGTCTGTCTGTAATAATAAACATGACAATACCTTTTTTAATACTTCCACCTAACCCAAAATTCCTTAATTTTCAGTTGAACTTGAACTCCTTCATTTTGTAGATCACCCAGACTGTTCTCATGAAGACTAAACTTAATTTACAACTCATTCAAAAGTGTCAGGGATTGCAGAGCTGACTTAAGCATCTCAAAGCAGCCTAGTCTAGAACCTGATCTGTGATCAGTTTTCTTAGTCGATTCCCTTTGTGACCAGATGAGAATGAGTGCCAGAGCAGCCAGGTGTGCGGAGATGCCGCGTGCCACAACACGCTGGGCAGCTTCCGCTGTCTATGCCCTGCCGGCTTCAGCTACCAGCAGGCCAGCGGCGGCTGTCAGGACATCAATGAGTGTTCATCACCCCAGAACCCCTGCAGCCACGGATGCTCTAATACAGATGGGGGCTACCTGTGCGGCTGTCCCTCAGGATACTACCGTGCCGGACAGGGGTGAGTGTACAGAGGCACGAGTGACTGTATGTGTACGATATCAATGGAACATAGTATAAAAGATAATCACATTCAGGCAAGTAACCGTCCATCAGATATTCAATGTTTATATTATCACCTACCTTTATGGAAACTTTTTGGGTGCTGCATTCAGAGATCAATGACTTGTTGTCACATGACATGCTCCCACTGAGGTGTGTTGCTAAAGCATCCCCACTGTACAGGCACTGTGTGTCAGGACTGGCTCTCAGTGGTGGAGGCCAACTGCTAGGACCGGGAGAGGCTGATGACAACAGCCTGTCTCCTGAGGCTTGTTACGAGTGCAAGATCAATGGCTACCCCAAGAAGAGCAGGGCCCGAAGAAGCCTTAACGGAACAGACCATGAATTCCACGGAGACACGCAGGTATACCAGTGCTCTCTGGGAGTCAGATGTGTGTGTGTGTGTGTGTGTGTGTGTGTGTGTGTGTGTGTAAGTGCGTGGATGTTTTAGATACAAAACCAAATATCTGATCCCCAACTCTATTTGCACATAGTAATGCTACTATGTATGAAAAATCACATGCCCAAACATTAACTTTATGGTAAAGTAGTAACTACTGCAAGCTGTAGTTGTAATCTCATGGACAGAAACACCAGTAGCTGTATGGATACATCAGAGATTTATGCAATTAATGCAATGAAGTACAGTTTTAGATGTCTTACATTATGATGCACAATGTTACATTTTAACATGCATTAAAGTTTTAAATATTTAAGGTTTTTACAATGTAAGAACACAAGAAAAATTCAAATGTGTGCATCTTTATCATGTAAATGTGGTAAAAATGCTTTTACAAAACAAAACAGAAATCACGGTCATGATCATATAGTCCTGTATTAAGGGACAGCCAACTATTAGATTTTTTATACGGTCTGACAGTGTTTGGCAGTGTTCTTCCATTAGGTTCCAGCTGGCAAACTTTAAAAGCAATAATTCTCTATGGGGTAATGTATGATTGACATAAAGATATTTTGTTTGGGATTTTACAGACTGAACAAAACGAGATCAGCCTGGCAAGTGTGGACACACAAGATATCATGATGTTCCACTTCAACCTCAGTGAATTGAACAGCAAAGACCACATCCTGGAGTTCCTCCCAGCCCTCTCCACACTGACCAACCATGTCCGCTACACCATTGAGTATGGAAACGAGGAGGGCTTCTTCAAGATCAACCAGAAAGAAGGGATCAGCTACCTTCACTTAACCAAAAAGAAGCTTGTTCCTGGAGCGTATTATCTTCAAGTCAGCAGTGTCCCACTGTACAAGAAGAGGCAGCTGGCCTTAATGGAAGATGAAAGTGACAAAGACTACCTCACGGGACAGCTGGGCGATGCACTGAAAATGAAGGTGCAAATTGTTCTTCACTAACAGAATAGCATAACCACAGAAACTGCCCTTAGCTCTTGATGGCAAAGGATCGCATCGCTTGTTCCCAAAGACAGTTCTGCATATCATGGATACAATCTCTTATGAGGTGCAGCCTGTTCAGTTACGGCATCGTTACTCACATACGGAGTCGAGAGCAAACAGGCCAACGGCGAAAGAGCTCAGTGAGAAAGTCCTTCCCAGCAGCAGCCTGTTTGTTCAGGTTCGTTAGTCGTTTTCCCCCAGTAAGGGTTTGTTCGATGATATGTCAAACGGTAATGATGCATCGTGAGGCACGTTGATTGCAGGAAGGCTCAGATGCTGAGATCGCTGCACTGCATGGCAGAGGCTGTAGAGTTGTTAGCCCTGAATCAAGGGATTTAACGTTTCCATAACCTTGCTTCTCCATCTTTCCCACTGAATTAGATCAGCAGTATTGTATTAACTGGTGCTAGTTAACGCAAAATCCTAGATTTATCAATGCACTGTAATATTTAACGAATGCGGTAGCCCAAAAAAAAAGCTACTTTCTACTGTCTTGAAGTGTTACATTGCCACCAGTTGGCTCTGATAAGCCTTTTTGTTCTTTTATGCATATACTACATGTAAATTGAGTGTGTCTATACTGTAATCATGCCATTTTTTAATCAAACAAACCTTTAAAAACTAGATAAAGCCCTGTGTTGAAGGGTATTTGAATGGTGCTCTTATAAGCAGTTCTGACTCTATAGCCCACTGTCTGAGGATTGCTGTGACTGTGCAGTGTTTGCACCGAGGCCACATCCTTCCTCACAGGTATGGTCAGTGCTGCCTCTGGAGATCACATTGAGAAAACCACATCTATCTCCAACTTCTGTTCTCACATACAGAAACACACACACAGGTTCACTTCCCATAAACGTACAATAAAATGTATTGGTCTTTATTGTGTTGTGCTTCAGTGTTGTCACTTTTTCATATTGTGGTAAAGAAGTGCAGCCAGCTTTGTGAAATTGATTTATTTCTTAAGGTGTAATGGATATTTCCTAGGCCAAATTTACTATTTCTGTACATGTGTTTTTGCAATTATCCACCACCGATTCTGTTCCAGGTATATGAATTTCCAACCACCTACCTTATCTATCAATGGAATGTGTGATATACATCACAGCCTTTACATGTGCCACTTCTAAACATTCTTGCTCATATAACCAAGCTTACCCAGGCCCAAACTCACAACCTCGCAGCCTAAAGTTACCAGATAAGAAGCTCCATCCGCCAAGCTAAACACCCGAGTCCCTCCTTTAGGGGACTAATCAGACTCCTGACTTGAGCTGACTAGCACAATATTGTCACTATAATGCTTTCACACTCTGCTCCATGGCACACTGCAGTTTTGGGGTATAGATCATCTCATGCACAGCTATAAAAATTGACTTGGACTTCAACTTTGACTCGAAACAAAATTCTCAGGTTTTACCCTGGGCAACAACTGGTAAGTAACCAAGTATAGGAAACCAATTTACTTCTCCAGAATTCAATGTTCTTCAGCAAATGGTGGGTAAACATGAGAATGGCTCTGATCACACCAGTCCACACTCCTGTGACCTGTACATGTGAACATGAGCATTGATGGTTTTTTTCGGTCTTTTGTTTGGCAGTTTGTTATATTCAGGGTTTGTGGTAACTGTATACTTACCTTAAATATAAAACATTTTCAGGTTTCTCACCAGATTACATTTTGTTCCCCCCACCCATTGCCAATTTATACAATTATTTAAAATTTCACATCAGCCAGGAACATCCATCTAAAATCATAATTTCATACTCAGGTCCATTTTGTAGACTAAAGATAAGTTATAGCTGACATTTGTATAGTTATGTACTCAATTTCCCAAGAACGCATTATAATACCATTAGTTCCATAGAACCTTTTTAGACAAAAATTAAATTTTTATATAAATATTTTGTAACCAAAAAACTGAGCTCAGGAACTTTAAAGCAGGACCCCATCTGCACTTTAAACAGGCCCTTCCACTGTACAAATCCTTAACCACTACCTGTTGGCACCACTAAAAACTAACAATCATTAAAAAAAGGTTTTAAAAAAATAAATAAATAAAAAAAATTGACTCAGAAGTGCCAAAGTAAATGAAAATGGAAGAAAAAAAAAATCATTAAAAAAACCTTTTATTTAAAGACCAAGATAACAGCAAGGACTTGAAGTACATTTAAATCATAAAAAAAAAAAAAAAAAAAAAAAAAAAAAAATCCGAATTTACAATGCAATAAATTTTCAAGTATTAAAATGGACGGCCAGTCAGCAGTTCAGTTTCTACCAGTTGATCCAAAGCCACCCTCTCCACGAGCTGTCTCATCAAGACTCTGTCGGTGAGAAGAGATGCTGGGGTCAGGACACGTACACGTACGGCGTGCCATTTTTGTGCACGTTAGACACACTGACCGACACACAGACACAAACGGGTTAATTTGTACCTCGTGCTCCTCAAGTTCTGGGTAGAAGATTCTCTCGCATATCAGCTGAGCCACACGATCGCCCTTTTTAACTAGAATTGAAAAAGTTTACCTATTAATTCGGAACTTTTTAGGGTCATGACTGATCCATGCAAATCATACCAATATCGCATTATAAGCCATTTTCTGAAAACATCTGAGGCCGCCGACTGCTTACCTTCAAAGGTCTGTTTACCAAAGTTGAAGAGCACAACGCCAACGTTTCCTCTGTAGTCTTCATCTACGACGCCAGCTTTAAAGAAAAAACAACGCAAAACACAATTAAAGGCAAAGTTAGACACGCGACAACAATTTTTAAAAAACAGCTCGAAGTCAATGGTCAGTTCACCAAAAGCAAGCGTTTCCTCTTAAAGTTTTAAGTGATAATATAAATTTTTAAAAGTACCGCCAACATCTATGAAATACTTTGCCGCCAATCCAGACCGGGGAGCTAAAACAAAAAGCATAAATTGAGTGAGTGCCCACAGGTTTTACTGACAGGCGACAGGTTAGTGCATGCATTACCACAAGTGCACTTACCGATTCTGCCATAGGAGCCAGTGGGCACGGCGATCTGAATGTCTGTCTTCACTATCGCCTTGTCCATGGGGGCCAGAGTATAGTCATATGCACTGTCAGAGAAAAGCCATGACAGCAAAATAACCGGGGACAGCAAGGGTTAGATTTACATCTCCAGCCAGAACACATCTCAGTCTACGTGTGCGCTATGCGCCAGAAATCGCCACTTACTGTGTCCACAAACAAATGCAGTTTGTATTATGCAAGCATTTAACAATCGGACGTGTTACTAACCTGTACAGGTCATAGCCTGCAGCTCTTGCAGATCCCTTCGTCGGAATCGTGGCGTTTTCAGAAAGTTTAGCAAATTTCAGAATATGTCTTTCATCAGCTGTTATTTCTGTCTTTAAGCGCTTTGTTGGTGAGACTGTGGTGTTCTCCAATTGGCTTACCTCGGAGCAGGGCATTGTTGCTATAATGTATTTAAAAACAACGATAATTGTTTGCTATATAAAATATTTTTGGTTTAGCTACACACCGATACTGCTGCAATGCCGCTTCACACAGCAAATGAAATGAATGAATGAATGCGTTTACCGCCAATATTTATATCACCCGCCAAAATCATCAACCTTCTATTACAAATCAATAAATGAGGATTCTTTTTATTGTTGCAAATATTCTACGCACTTTTATCAATTTTTCGTATATTGTGTAATACTAACGTACACATTTTAAACTAATCTCACGAACCTTTGCTACATATTTGCGCTGTACGCCCACGCGCACTCCTCGCGAGATTGGAGGCTCCAATCACGTGCTCATCTTCGTTCTGTTCTGGACAGTAGTGTGCATTGTACTCAATGCACGTTTAAAAATGTTAATAAAATAAAAGGCATATGTAATCATGATTACTAGTCATTCTGCAAAGCCATTATATGTCTGCGAAAACTAAGCGTATTTGTTATGAACGGTCTGCCATAGCCAATATAAGGGTACCTAGCTAAAACACAAAGCAGGGGTTATTTGCAAAAATAAGTTACGTCAGGAGCTTCGAGAATGCAAGAATTTACCCCAAGAAAAGGTAAAAAGGCGATTTACAGATCAGTCGCTTTCGTTTTAAAATGCAGACTTAACAAAACGCACCTGACATTCAATGTCGTAGCCAGGTATTGAATGTATTCGTTTCCTATATTTATGAAGAAATGGTTGCGTACATGGTAAATAATAATAAATCCTCTTTATCTCAAAGCAATGGCAAGACACCTACACTGAACACATAGTTCAAGACGAATCATTTTTAATTAAATACCAGTACTTACCCGCCATTAATAGTGGCTGTGGCTCTGGTCCTTGTCGCACGTTTGCCTTAGACCGGGTCCCTCTCCCGTTACAATATGTTACGAACCTGTCACTCTTTTAACAATAGACTGTTAAAAAACACATACAAACACATAAGGCTAAATAAATACATACATACATACATAAAGAGATGTGCAAATGCATTAAATAGCGTACTGACAGCAACAGCAGATCCTTAAGGGCACGATAAATATTACCTAGAAATAAAAGTTAAACATTATTTAGTGTCCAGTGCGAATAAATTGTTCCCTATTTCCATACACAATGAATGTGTGAGGTGAAGTGAGCATTGTCATCTAATATTCACTTAATAATTAGTTAATATGTTGACTAATAATATTGTTGGATACCAATTGCTATTAAACTCTGTGACAAACACAAAACGTACCCATCAGTAAATATCATACATATTTCAGCTCTGCAATATTTATTCCCAAGACAGCACATGGTGGTTCAGTAAAGAATGATATGCTGTGTAAACTCTGGTGCTTATTTTGCTTATTGTGTAAATAGATTGAACTGTGCATAACATTAAGGGAAAATATTAGTAAACATTGTAGTGTATATAATTTATAAGGAAATGTGAATGAATGCAGATTAATGGCTTGGAAAGGAGACTGTGAAGTTTATTTGCTCTGTATAAATGATGTGAATTAGTGAGCAGAGCCTTCTCCAGAAGTCCCACTGCTAGGACGTGGACATAAATATATAGAGTTGACAGTCGTGAAGAGACACAGAAACTTTAAAAAGAGCTGGAAATGTGAGGAAGGAATGAATGCAAATAAAGAGCAACAAGACAAGCTAAGAGAGAACAGTTGAGTGCAGCCTGATGCCAGGCAATAAGATTTTAGAAATGGAGGAAAAGAGTTTAAGGGTTACTGTTTTTGGCTAAACCCCATGCCAGAACACATTTACTATATATAGCCCTAAACCAAAGAGCTCCCTTTTAGGTTTGGTCTCTTGGTCTTGCAGCAGTAGCAGTAAGTGTGACAAATGGTGATATCTAAGGAGAAGTGGAGAGCTCCACTGTGAGGCCCTTGGCTAGCTTCTTACGACTTGGATATTAAAGTGATTGTGTTATTAGATTAAAGTGGGGGCATTTTAGTGTGGAACATTTTATTGGATTATTCTGGGACAGAAGGGACGCTGTCTGGTCAATTTTGTAACATGGTGACTCCGAAAAATTGAATGTGTGTTTGTTTTATTTGTCTGGGATGCTTTTAACTACGGAGTCTGACAGTTGAAAAATCTTCCTCCTTGTTCTCCTTTTAACGTCCAGCAGGAGTTTGCTGGAAATGTGAGAAGATAGAACTGGACAGTTTTCTCCTTTGGGGCAGAGGGTCACAGGGAGCCTGTAAAACTGAAATAGCATGAGACCAGTCACAAAGCCTTTAATTCTTTTATGACTGTGATCAATATAAAATTCAAGATGGAAATTAATTTAAATATTCAGTCTTCATTGGCGTGTACAACAGATATGGATACTTAAGAATGTGATTTTCGGTATATCCATTAAATGTTATTATTGTTGGTATTTGGTATTTAAAGCTATTGCTTATACTTAAATCTGAATGATTTTGTGTTATATGTGTAATCATTCCAACAGCAGTATGAGCCGATTTAAGGCCACATTTGGGACCGGCCAGCCACACCAGGAGGAAGGCGTCAGACCATAAGCAGACGTAAAAATTAGTTACATGATGATACGGTATAGACATGCAGTACTGGGTTTTTATTATTTCTGGGTGAGGATTAATTTCTTCTCAAATTTTAATACATTTAAAATTACAGACTAAAAGCATTCAAGTTTTGTGCGATTTTAATTTTTCTGTAAACTGACTGAACGAATATGTCTGGAAGTTGAATCATGTCAACTGGACTTCTTGATAGGAACGTTTCACTACTCATCCACGTAGCTTCTTCATGCAGGTAGCTTATTCATGCAGGTAGCTTATTCATGCAGGTAGCTTATTCCAGACAGCTCCACCTGAATGACAGAGAATCTTCATCGACTAGACAAATACCTGTTGCTGTCAGCAGTACTACTATGTTGCCAGACTGAAGCAGGTTGAAATTGGAGGTATGAAAACATCTACATCTATTAGGGTAAGAGTAATACACTGTAATATAAGAATACAGAATTACTGTACAGGACCGCATTATTATAGCGCTACCACTTGTGATATGTGAAATGCATTGGACATTTCTAGAACATTATGTGCTATGCAATATTATTAATGATTATTATAATTGTTGTACTGTTGTTATGACTATTACTATTGTTATTATTACCATAATGTTCTCATTATTATTACAGTACAGTATTGGGTGGATATTATAAAACCCTGTGGATTTGATTATTAATATTATGTGATATGTGATATACATTTACAAAATTTGGGCTTTAAAAGAAAAAGAAAAGAAAAAAATATGTATATGGGGTGCTGGAGAGCCACAGTGGGTCCTTGCTTTTGCTTCAGCCAATTTCTTCTTTTAATTGAATCTGAATGTTGACATTGACTTTTTTGTACAATTACTGTGTCAATCCAGGAATTTTCCAGAAGCTTTATTCATTTTAAATAAGATTTTTAAAAGCATGGCAAAGACTTACTCATGTTGCTTCATTTTTTAAAACATTTTTTAAAAGATATGGTATATTTTAATAATAATCACTGCAGTCACTGTTTAAGAATTCTTTGTTATTGGCACCTGTTTCTGCTATTCATTAATAATTACATTTCAGATACAATTAATAATAACAGGTTTGAATTAAACACTTTGTTGAATTATCCACGCATTTTCTGCTATAATTCTGCAGTTAGAGAGACATTGTAAAGTGTGGTTTATAATTGTGTTACCGATCATAAAGCACAAGAGTCTCACTTAAGTTTCTTCTTTGTAACTCTCAATAATTTAAAACTACTAAGCAGATAAATTGTCATGGGGAAAGAGGATAAGCACTGATGTCATTGATTTTTAATTGAAATAGTGGACAAATGAAATTGACTCAGTTGACTGAAACAAAAACCTGCACCTCTCGAGTCTCCCCAAGATCATAACTATAATTGTTTTCACATTGCCAACATGGCCAACGTGGCCAGTGCCTTATAACTTCATACAGGTTGTCAGAATGCTTCCCTTAAGTTGCATTTTCTATAGTGGAGTGTTTATACTTAGTACCGTTAATATGGTCTTTCAGTCTCAATACTGCAGTACTCATGTCAAATTTTTTATATACTTCTCTAAAATCTCTAGCCTGTGTTTGCCAGGAAAGGTCTTTTGTTGACTCTGGAACTGTTATCACAAGCAAACCACAACTCTGGGGCCATCTACATGCTTTTTATGCTCATTTTATATATATATCATTTATATAATATATTTATAAAATGAGCATAAAAAGCATGTAGATGGCCCCAGAGTTGTAGTTTGCTTGTGATAACAGTTTGTACAGCAGAACCCCACAGTTAAGAGAGGTATGATTATTCACTGAACAATAAACTAGCAATGAGTAACACAAAACTTGCATAAATTTCATTCATGATGTTTTTGTTTTAGTACAGAAAGGTACAGCATTATGTAATTTGATGTTTTCTGGACATATTACTCTGGATATAACATTTAATTTGATGGTGACCTTAGGAAAGGAAATGAAAGATGCTGAGATGTGATACAGCTGGTATGCAAACTGCATGTTTTCCAAGATAATTTCCAATGTTTTAAAATACATTTTTCTTTGTGTCAGAAAAATATGTACAAAATACAATAGGACCTGGTTGTTAAGCAGATTCATAGATCCATTAAATTCATCTTATCTTCATACTATGTTACAGATTTCTGTCAGCATGCATGAATGAAATATTGAACCTGATAGGAATAAACCACCGTTTGTGTTAAATTATCAGAGTTGGCACTTATTAAATCTAAAAGAACAGTTTGTGGAATATGTGTAGGTTTTGTCCCTGAAACTAGGCTTGCAAAGGAATTTTTTGATCACTCAGTTTCATTGTTTAATCATAACAAATTCACACTACACTAATAGTTACCACTTTTAATAGTCACAGGTGCTGGACGTTAATTACACTATCTCACCACAAGGCTCTTCCTAGAGTATCTTCTGTGGCAAAAAACACAAGCTTTTAAAACCGTCATCATGTTGACAATGATTGTCGTTTCAGATAGCTCGTTACTCGTTTTACATTAGGAATTTACACATATTACATTTACGCCATTTATGTAAAAAAAAAAAAAAATCATAATCTTGGATGAGTGATCAAGACAGACTGACTTCATACGCAAGCAGAAATTTTAAAAGCATAAGAAACCAAAAATCCTGAATTTGAGGAAATTAAATAGAAGATGTTAAAGCAAGAAGACATTTTATTCCACAGGGCACAGTGAAAACCAAAGGAGTGAGCTACGTCCTCCCCCAGTGCAGGAGTTAGTGTGCACACAGACATGTCCATAACTGTAGCAGGCGCCACCTGCTGGCAGAATGCTGTTACAGTTAAAAATGAAGGCACAGAATCCCATTGTAGGTTACAGTAAGGCAAATACACATCACAAGAAAAACTTGGCATGGGCTGTACTGCATATACTCTCAATCAAAGGGCATTTATAACCCTTATTATCCATCACAAAGAAAATAACAGGCCTGTCGATAAATACACTCCACTTTACTAGTCACTGGGAGGGGGGTGGCAGAGAATGAGTGCAGAGACCCATGGGCTGTGTTTCAGCAATGAGAGCAAAGCCCCCGTCCCAGGATGTTCCTGCATGTTTGTGCCGGACTAATCTTGTCTCTCATGGCAATCAGTCCTTTGTATGAAATGAAGGATGACAAGATGGCATAACAATTTTGCGACACCATTGTAAGAGAGATTTTCTCAAAAAGTCACATCATTGGAGACAGTTACCACGTGACAGGTTACATTAGAAATTGAGCAATGCTAAGACAGAACTACCATGTGATTGTGAGCAACTACTGTCAACGTCACTGCTGGAAATGCTAGAAACTGCACTTATTCACATGTTTCACGAGGACCATAACACTGTTAATTCTTACACACACCATATGACCCATGTAAACCTTCTGTGAATAGACTGTGGAATCAGGACAAGATAATACTTGTACCTTTTTTACAAAACATAAGTAGCCACAAGACCATCTGTTTTCTTGAGCCAAATAATACAGTATTTTGTGTCTAGGGCAGACCGAAAGCCCAAGTGTTCTACCTTAATCGTTTAATAGTCAATTTTCCACATCCCTGAGACTTGCATCTCTACCCCTGGTATGCCAGAAACTTCTTTGATCTCAGAAAATAAACCTTGTCAATACCGTGTTCTTTTACAACATGGAAGGCAGTCAAAAAAAGAATGAATTCTAGATTCTCTCTCACGTCCACTAGATTCTCTCTCCGCTGCGTAGAGGCAGTGGACAGCTCATGGCAGACCAGGCCTTTTCTCACTGCTATATGTATGGCGTCCTGTGTTTCCAGACAGAGTGGCATCCTCGATGGCTTCATGTCAGGCTCAGCTGAGTCAGACCAGGGCATATTCAAAGGTGCCCTTTTCCAGCCCTTCCACCCCGTCCGCCCACGTGGAGGACGGCATGCTGCTGTATGGGTCCAGAAGGATCCGAAAGCACCTGACAATCAGAAGCCCCAGGAAGACCAACAGCACACCCACAAAGGCAAATGCTGTCTTCTGCTCCAAGGTAAGCGAGTGCCCGGCGATGTCATGGCCACTCACAGTGGCCAGCGAGTGGTTGAAATGGATGTTACACATGGTGGGGTGGAGATGCCCTCATTTCAGTCCCACAGAGTAGGAGTGCAGGTCTTCAGATGTCCTCCCAAACAATTTGAACAGAAAGGCAATTTGTTTGCTGCAATGAAGAAGGTCTCACTGTGTAAGTTAATTTTCAGCAAAGCTGTGCTTGGGCAAAACCTCGATTCATCAAAAAACAAAAAGAAAAGATTTCTGAAGGGTTTTCTCTTTAACAGCAGCATAAACAACAATGCCTGACTTATTCATATGCAATTTTATTCAGTGAATTCTTGTGAACTGCACACAATGTTTTACATTCATGTCACTCAGCACAGATTATTTTGTTAAGACAGATAAAGCATGCTTTTTCGGGTGCTGTGACACATGTCTTTAATACTCAGATATGAGGAACTGAGGTACGTTCTAGACTGAGGGGGCGCAAACAGCACAGCCAGCACATAGATGTAAAATCAAAAACAACATTCACACGTCTTGAATTCATAAAATGTTTGCTATAAATCTCAACATTAGACACAACTTAAAGCAATCAGTGCAGTGAATGTTACAATCATGCCACAAAGAAAGCACGGCATTGTAATGTAACGGCACAGAAATTGCCATCCGTACAGATACAATCAGCAGTGACACAGTCTTACCTGTTGCTTTCATGGAAACGTCCACTAGTTAGTTTCCATCAGCAGTATTTCTGATGCAGGACCAGGAGGCAGGGTGGCAACCCCACCTGTGGATAAAAACCACATGATAGGCGCCAAGGGGACGTGTTTATCTTGCCTGCAGAGATCTCCCTGGATGAGGAGGGGGAGCCTGTGGCTGGTTGACGTCTCTGTCTACGCTGGAACAAGCGAGGGAGTCAGGGAAACAGCTCGTGGCTGCCTCTGCTGCTGCTGTGTGTGGCGGAAGAGCACGCAACACACGCTCATCGCGCTCTACTCGCTTCCGACCTGTTGCTCGCACCCCTGCTGGGTCCCTTATGTCCCTCAGACGGCAACAGAGCACTGAGCTCCCCCTCCTCTCACATAGATCCCTCCCTCGAGCCTGCTTATTAACCACCACACCCCCACCTTACAAAAAGAAGTGCTTAAGCTTTCAATGGCTAAGCCTGTGCCTCTTTAAAAAGGTGGGTGTTGGCAGGGGGAGGTAATAGGGGTGGGGGTGGGTGCAGGAAAACAGTGGCCTTTGTTTTGTCTTGTACAGCTTTTTGTGCCTCAGAGAGCTCCCAGCCTGGAATTCTTCAGCTTCACTGGCCTTCCTGCTCTAGCCACCATCCGTCCCCCCCATCCCTCTTTTCCGTCGCTAATGGTGCAGCAGCAGCTGATTGCCAGGGCGGCTTCACTCCTACCCCTGTTAACATCAGCTGTTTACGAAACAATGCTACAAAACATCAAAGGAATGCTGTTTGCCAGCAGGCAGAATTTGTCTTGTCATCTGTCAATTAGTGCTGGCAGTCATTCGGGCATATGTGCACATTTAAGTCAATATAATTCTATTTCTCTCTTTGATCTTCCATTTAATCTAAAAAAGAACACTGTCCTTTGGAATGAAATCATCCCCATATGGGCTTATTACCAGATGATCTAGCAGGCTTGCAATACTAATCGTACTGCTGTGTTCTCTTTGGTAAACCACATGCCTACATAGATCTGTAAAAGTATTTCATGTATCCATATTACGGAGGCTGGACAGGCTTTTACACTTCCAGAAAGCTTTCTGACAGCATGTTGTTTTCATTGACAGCAGCTGTAGATATCTGAGGAGCAATTTATTAAATTGTCTGGCTATCACACATCTTGTCCAAGGACATAAAAGAGAGAAAATGGTTTTTGCTCTGCACAACAGTACTCATGCTACTGTGCAATGGTAAAAAACATAGAAAATTTGTAAAATGTGCTTAAACACTTTGACTTCCTGCTGAATAATTTGTTCAACAGCTTGGAAATGATCATAATGTAGAACTGCAGCATGTTCTGAAATAAAAATACGTATAGCTACCGTGCACAGAACACAAACGTAATCACTAAAAGTAACCTCATCTTCTGAAACAGTTTGAAGCAGAGATTAAACTGTAAAAGTTTCAACTTTCATTTTGTGTCAGATTACTATACACTGAGCATTCCTCTACTGGAAAAATCATATTATTTAACATTGACGAGATGTGGAAAAAAAACTCAAAAAGAAACCGTGTATATTAATCGTACGTGAAAAATTAAACAATGTGGATTAATGGTTACACTTTATAAACAGCACTGGAAATAGCTTGTCACAATTACTCCACACTAAAACATAAATCTTAGGCACTTTTTCTGCTGCAATGTTAAGGTGTGTACAGGACATTACTATACCTGACCAAAAAAAGATCATCATTAAGTGTTTTAATGACATGACGGCCATTTTCCAGTTGTTAGTTGCTTGCACATCAGAGGAAGTCTGAGTTCAATTTCTCTGTTGTTTTTCACTCCAGTGGAGCAGTTAATACTTTTTGTCTACTTTCTGTCATGGTCCTCTATGTGTTTCTTGAGGTTTTGAGAAATATTAAACAGGAGTCTTTCCTAACCAACCACCATGTGTACGCTTCAAGGTATTGACTTGCAGGTGAATTAATGAATACTCATTTTACAGTACCTATAATTAATCTGGGTTTACACATTGGTATAATCAACTCTTTTAAAACCTAGCTACTTTCTTGAATTTGTTTAATCACTTGCATTTTACACCACTTAAGTCAGTTTAACAACATAGATGTGAAAACAATAGTTACATCCTTAAAAGGATGTATGTGTTGTATATAACTACTATGGAATTACTAAGTAACATACAAAGTAGACTAATCTGTTTTATACTTTTTTATTGTTTAAACATTTTTTAATTACAGAATTAAACAGCATTACCTTTGACTGTGAAAGATAAACAGTTAAACAGTAAACTTTACAGATAAACAGTAACTTATCAACACACATTTCTTAGTTTTTATTTACCAAAACAAGTAATTGTTTAAATTATATTTTATGGATTGTGTGATATATACAACATGGAAGAGTTCACATAAAATAAAACTTAAAAGTAAGGAATTTTGGGGTTTGTGAGAGAACTGAAATACATTTCTTGGTGCATAATATGAAGGATATGCATGTTGTATCATATTTCTTTCATACACTGCTTTTTATCTAATGAATGAATAAAACACAAGTTAAAGAAGAATATTATGTGGACATAATCTGGAGTCAAGATTTTAGGAAATGTGTTTGGATAAACTATTGTATGTAGATAACATATTGCATTGTATTTATTGTATATAATCAGTTTGTGCATACTATAACTGATTTGATTTTCAAAACAGTATTAATTTTGACGTATTTAATAGTTTCGAACGCAAACCTTCAAACGTAGTTTTATTAGGTAAACCTTACTAGCTTTATACCTCGCCTAAAACAACAGTTTTTACAGGGTTTTCATTAACGACTGCCCAGGTGAACACCATAGCCGACACTATCCCTGTGTATTGAGTGGCGAATATTTTCCGGATATGGACTACCGGCCGCGTTGCTAGGGAACTCACGTCACACTGTGCTCGTTTACAGAAACGTACCCAAATCTCGTTAGTTCTCGCGATACGGAAGGCCTTTGAATAGCTTTTGTTGGGTTGAGCTGCGTATTTCAAACATACGTTTCTAACTCGATTGAAAACTAGTAATTATGGCTGAGATTACACAGGAATTTGAAGCTAAACAAGAGATATTGGACACGACTGCTGAACATGAAATTGAAACGCACGAAAATACTAATGGCGTGAAAACGTAATTATGCCTTTTGTGTTCCATTATTACATGCAGTAGGTTGTGCGGATAAGATGGAGACGCTGAATAGTATTAGTACCGTAATGTGTCTGGCCTGTTTTTTTATAAGTCATAAGTCGGTTGCGCGTTAAAGAGATGTGAATTCGCTGTATGTTACAAAGTTGATTTTTAAATTCAGCAGGAGAGAAAACCAATGAACTTTAACACGACGTTTAAATAAATCGTGTGGATGTTGAATATCGTCTTGAATGGAGTACGTTGGTTTAGCTTTAGCTGGCCGAGCTTAGTGTGTACTGTAATTATATGTGTACTCAGTTGCATCTATTCAAAATTAATAATTTTGATATTTTGGATAAAGAAGGATGCGTGTCGTTATCAGGAAGGAGACAGTGATTAGTCCGGCTATCTTAGATGTGTTCGTTTTTTGCTAGCTTCCTTTAGCGTGGTTAACTAAATGGCCATGTACAGACCGCCGGAGTTTTATTTAGCCGGTTAAAACTGAACATGGATCGTAAATGCATGCCAGACTCATCTTTGTGCTTGACTCCAGAAAGCGCGCGGTATTAAACTCGTCCACGCGCAGTAGTTGCAGCACGTGACTCCTTCCTGTGACCTACATGCCCTTTTTCCTTCTCATCTTTTTTTCCTTTTAATATATAGCGAAGGCGACGAACCGGCGAAGCAGAAGTCGGATCTGAAAGAGAAATCTGGCAGCAGGAAATCCAACCGGTTTCAGCCCTATTCCAAAGAGAAACCCGCAGGCTCTGGGGAGAAGAAGGGAGTCAATAGAAACCGGGTGTTCATTAGCAACATTCCCTATGATATGAAGTGGCAGGCAATCAAAGATCTCATGAGGGAGAAAGGTAAATATTTACTGGTTTACGATTTTGGCCTGTTAGTCTTTTTTTTTTTTTTTTTTTTTTTTTCCTTTTTCTCTTCAGTGAATCATGTTCCCCAGTAATTTGAGAAGAGTAAATGCAGTTTTGAAAATTGAAAGGATGTATCCTAATCATTTAGGAGTACATGTATGAGACAGTGGTATCATTTTGGAATTTTGTTTTGCCAGATTATTTATGCATTTAATGGATTGTTTTGGATTGTTAATGAGTTTTCTTTTAGTATTTACAGTTAACTGTTAAGTACTGAGTTTGTGATTACCTCTGTTGAATTTGTTGTAAGTTTACCAACACATGATTTAAAATTGGAATTGTGCCTTGCTGTGCACTGTCTTTTAGAAGTATCGATATTTTTGATTTCTAAAAGTAGATTTTAGCTCACTTGCTGTTAGAGGTGGGAGGTTGCATTGAAATGTTTCTGTGCTCTGGGTTACGTAACTATGCAATGCTGAAGTGTCTCATGTTTACGGTCACACTTAGCTGCCTTTTTCTTTGTCCATAGCAGATTTGAATGGCGTGGCCCCTGTCTGGTGGAATGTTGGTCTGGACTGATTGTTAATCAATAATGGGTTCTTTCCATCTGTAGCGTGCCACCAGGGGCAGCGGTGAAGTGACGACTGGTGTTTCACATGAAAATGTTTTGTGGTATTTTCCCCTCTGTATGTCTCGTGTAGTTGGTGAGGTTACATACGTGGAGCTCTTTAAGGATGCTGAAGGGAAGTCAAGGGTAAGTGATGTGGACTACCTGCTGCACGAGGCTTAACATCTCCTCCGCAGTTTTCCATTTTATCAAGTGTTCTGCCAGGTAACGAGTCTCTGGGTTATGTGCAAAGGAACAGCTCTCCAGCTAGGATGGTCTTGTGGTTGGAGCCTGTTAAAGTTGTCTTTTGATTGGTCAGAGGGGTGGTCTGTCTGCTACTGAATATAACTGTGGATAATGGACACCTGAATTAGTTTTTGTAAGGGGTCCTAAAGTCGTGTTGTAGTCTTAAAACTGATGGATCAGTTGGGCTGTGTCATCTCTGAAAGGCTACAAATGGGACTGTCAGTTGTTAGATCTTGTTTTGGATTGACAATTTCTAAATCTTTTTTTATATAGATTTTGTCAAACTGAAGGTAGGTGAATGGCACAATTGATGCGGAAAACATTTTTTTCTTGTCAGTGTAGAGTTTTGAACTTCCAGGTAAATCATCTTGCTACTGTTGCATGCAAGAAAACTGTCTGTTATGGACAGTCACACTTTGACAACCAAAACTTCAACAAGTCTTGTTTCCTGGCAAGTATATTAAAATGTAATTCCCAAATGGTCATTTTATTCCCAGTTTTAGTTGCTGTAATAAAATACTGTTTAGTGCTGTTTACCTGTAAACCTGTGCTGGTTTCATTGCCAAGCCTTAATCATAGACGAAGGGCTGAGTTTTGTACACACTTGGTCCTTCTTATGAAATTACCTGTGAACCATATGAAGTCCATCTGGATATAAGAGCTACAAAGGTCTGTATGGTCAGCTGTCTGCAACTGCACAAGTTTACAGTTACAGCACAACTGTATATCATGAAAGGTATTCATGCCATTGTGTCCTTCACCATTTAGCTTCTTTTTTGTGCCTAACCATCCTCATTCTTTTTCTTTCCCTGTTTGCTGTGTCACCCTCTTCCCTCCATGCGGCGCCTGTAGGGTTGCGGGTATGTTCATGGTTTTGTCAATTTTACTGCTTTCTGCTCTCAGGACTTCTGATGTAACTTTAGGTTGGAGCTATAATGCAATTTTTTTAATATACGTATTGATTTGTAGTGAATTTAGTGGTGGTCGGGTTTTTGTTTTTCTAACATTGATTTTGAATTTCGTAGTGTGGTGGAGTTTAAGGATGAAGAATTTGTGAAGAAGGCACTGGATGTGATGAACCGGTATGATCTGAGTGGTAGACCTCTGAACATCAAGGCGGTGAGTTCGGCCTGGGCTGGCCCCAGATACTTCAGTTCTCTTATAGGTCCCTATGAAATCTGTACGTTTTTCAGAAATTCCATTTTCTATTTTCCTATTTAGTATTTTTCTGCAATTTGGATCTTTACTGTAAAGGTATGTAGATGGCTACAGTAACTGAAAAAAACTGCAGCTACGTGTCACGATCATAAACGTAAATTTCAAAGCATCATTGAAAATATAGAGCAGGGTTCTTCCTGGATATTATTTGCTATGATAAAAAATATTCCACTGGGTGTAACGAGAATGGGAGTTTTTTGAAAAGCAATGGGAGAAAAAAATCTTGTAACTGTGGTTTCAATGGGATTATTTTGATATGTAACATACTATCACTGAGGGAGATATGAGATGTCATAGTTTTCATACTGTCCTCACATGAGTAATACATGGGCACAATGTTTTAGGAAACTGTCAATTTCAAGTGAAGGAGTCAACAAAACAAGTGAGGAACAACATTTCATTAAATGAACTGTAACATTAGGTTGAAGTTAGTTCTTTGATACAAAAATTAATCTTTTTTTTTTTTTTTTTTTTTCCCTTTCTCTCCAATGAATGAGTGCCTCATTAAATGGGAAAAATTTGCATGCAACTATAGGTTTTTTGCAAGCAATCCACTCCTGAATGAGTGCATCCACAGAACTCTGTGTGGTGGACTGGCTACATTCTCTTCACCATCACTGTGGTGTTGTGCATTGCAATAGAACCAGTCTGCCAATTTCAGGTTTAGCATAATATGGGAATTACTAGTACTGAACGGTCATACATGATCAGAAAAACAATTTTAATCTGTCTTGTCTCCTCAAAAATGTCAGTTAATCATTTCTATCCTGTTTCTGATAGTTTGAGGGTTTTTTATTTATTTATTATTATTTTTTTTTTGGTGGCACGTTGAGTCTTGATAATTTTCCTTCCAAAATTTTTTATTTTCACAGCACACAATGTTTGACTTTTGTCAAAGCTACGAGTACACCATAAATGTACCAACAAACGCACTAAGGACGTTTTGGTTCATAATGTACACACACACGTGTATATGTTACAGTTTAAAATCAAATCGTATGACCTGTTTGATTCAGTTGTCTAGTTAAACATTCCTGTAAATATGTGGGGTAGAAATAATTTTTTGTTATTCATCAAAATACTTGCACAGTAGTGAGTTGGTAAAATGACCAGGGAAGCCAAGTCCACACACATGGCAAAGCTGGGATTCAAACCCCCAATTTTGGACGTGCGAGGCAACAGTGCTTCCTAACTACTGAGCCACTGTGCCCCCTGAAATTATTTTGATATAATCTGTTACACACAGCATAATACCCTGGGCTGTGTTTGAAATATTTAAACATTTTTATACACATTATGATAGCATTGATGTAACTGTAATACTATGTAAACTGTGCAGTGGGGCATTTAAGTTCACCAGTATCCTCAGTGAAATACCATATCTGCAGTGAACATCCACAAGCTCTGATGGTCGCAGCCAATGTTTATTATCCTCACTGGGGACTCTCCTCCTCCGTGTCGTCTTGCTGTAACTTTAATCATCCATCCACTGTTGATTCCTTCCAATGAGTGCAGCTTATTCATGTAAAGTGCTTTGAGGCAGCTTGTAGGGAAAGATGCTGTATAAATTGAAGTGTAGTTGGGATACCTGATGTTTGCATGCTTTTACTGACAAACGGGTCCTGGAATGACTACCCACTGTCATGTACTGTATATGTGCAAACTCAGACGGGGGCATGACATGATTTTTGCTTTTAAAAGAATTGGAAGAAAAGAAACAAGAAATGGTAAAAGGAGCACTGAAATGTTTATATAAAAAAATATAATTATCCTTCAAATTTTGACATTCTGCACACTTACATTTATGTCCAATATATTGGACATAAATGTAAAAACTCCTATTGTGGGAGTTTTGTCATTCTCCCTGTGTTTTCCACATTGTGGAAATCTTAGGCCCCTACAGATATTAGCATGTCCGTTTTGAGGCCTCGTCAAAGTCGTTGGCACCAGTACTCAGTTAACATCCATGTTGTTACTGTGTGCTTTTCAGGACCCCGATGGTGAGCATGCACGCAGGGTTCTACAGCGTGGTGGGGGCATGTTTCCAGGCGGACGTGGCCCTGAGGGTGGACCATGCGGAATGAACCTGCCGCCATCTATTACCAACAATCCCAACATCCCCCCTGAGATAATACATTCCCTTCAGGCGGGGAGGCTAGGCTCCACTGTGTTTGTAGCTAATGTGAGTTTATTTCCGTCTTGTTTCCTAGTTGACCTTATGGGTAATCCCCCCCCCTCCTACCACCGCACGTGCACTCACTCATACATGGTTTGTTTTTCTCTGTTGCATGCTTTGTGCAGCTTGATTTCAAGGTTGGTTGGAAGAAGCTTAAGGAGGTTTTCAGCATGGCAGGTGTGGTCAAACGGGCTGATGTGAAAGAAGACAAAGATGGCAAGAGTCGTGGGATGGGGACAGTGACGTTTGAGCAGCCGTTTGAAGCAGTTCAGGCCATCTGTATCCTTAAGCAGCTCTGGTTTGATGTGCAGGGTTTTTTTTTATTGCTGATGTACTGGAGTAACTGTTTTATGGTTTTACAATTTTACTGTGAATGTAGAGCCCTGGAGAAGTATTGTGCTGTTTATTACTTTCGTGGTTTAGCTTACACACCAGTCAAGACCCTCTGCTTGGTATCATAACTTTGATGATAACTTTACACTTTGTGATCCTTGACCAAGTCTTTAAAGCTATGTTCAATGGTCAGATGCTGTTTGATCGACCCATGCATGTGAAAATGGTAAGATCACTTTGTGTTGATTTGTATGAGGACATTTTTGCCACCTTGTTGTGAATTGTGACTTTGATATGATTTTGTTTTATACTAGGATGATAAGTCTCTTCCACCAGATGATTTCCGCCCAATGGAAAAATCACCTCAGCTACCTCGTGAGTGCTTTTCGTTAAGACACAAGTCTGTCTTGTTGCTGGATGCTGCCTTGCAGAATTCAGCTGCAAGCCTCGGAGCTTTCTACTTGAAACAAATTAACTTTGCAGGTGGTCTTGGTGGTATTGGCATGGGACTGGGGCCAGGGGGACAGCCAATCAATGCAAACCGACTGGGTGGAGGAGGCGGAGCCATGGGGAACATGGGCCCTGGAGGTCAGTGGGTGCTCTTTATTTTCTACAGCGTTGACCTATCCTACATCCAGAGACGTAAAGAGCTACCCTGAATTGCTTCATTGTAAGAAATGAAGGTGCCACAGGTTAAGCCTTCCTGTTCATTTTGCAGGCATGGATGGACCAGGGTATGGAGGAATGAGTCGAATGGGAGGTTTGTGTTGCTAGTCTATCTTCATGGAGTTCTGTTACCTAGGTGACATCTCTGTCACATGTCTGCTTATTTTATAGTTGTAGCACAAAGTACAGGAATCCCCTGATTTACATTAATTAGTTCCTGAAAATCACAAAAAGCACAGTGTATACTAGTATGTCAATGAAATACTGTGTGTAAGCTGATCTCATAAACAAGTTCAGGGTAAGTAATTGGGGCTTCATTTGACTCGAACAGGTCAAAAAATGTAATTTGGGTCAATGAAATGCAGTAACCAATTATGCTTATTTTAAAACCTCTTATGCAACCGTCATAATATTGAAGCAAAATTTATTGAATTGCTAAAGAATGTTTCCTCAGGACCACAACGTGACATAAACGTGAAATTAAAAATGGGCAGTTTGTGACCAAGGGTGAGACCAAGACCATATAGGCAAGATTAAATAATGCATGTGATGATCAGCAGTTAAAATAAGCAAAATAATGTTATTGCTTTAAAAAAATCTGCAGCATTTTACCTGGGTTTTTTCCATTTTCCTGATTGGTATTGCATCAAAATTGTGCAATTTCCAAACTAGAGAGTGGTACTGTTGCGGTGGTGCCCCTGTGGACTAGTGTGGTGGGTGGAGGATGAACTAGCTCAGCTAATACCGAGGCACTCCTGTGCGACCTTGGCTCTGGAGGGCAGCTGACCCTTATATGGGAGTGTGCTGCCCCTCTTTCCACCAGAGTCCCTTCTGTAGTGAAATGTGAGCAACATGGGCCTTCCTGGAGTTTCCTTCACTTTCGTCTGGCGTAATGGGCATGTATGAATAAGGCGTGAACAAAACCTGAAATGGCCGCTGTCGTTATTGTAGCTCTGTCATTTTTTCAGTTTTCTAGATGTATTTTGGACAAGGTTTTTTTTTTTTTTTTTTTTTTTTTAAATACCAAAAACTCCGCAGTATGGAGAAAAAAAACCTCTGGGGGCCCAAGGTTGAATGGCTGCCCAGCCCCTCCTGGGCA